>JANIJG010010916.1:39735-57194 GCA_024611175.1 Megaceryle torquata | reverse complement strand
GCCGCCCGGTGCGGGGCTGCCGGCGGGGGCGGGGCCGCGCCGCGCCGCAGAGGGGAGGAGAGGGGAGGGGAGGGCGCGCCCCGCCGCGCCGCCCGCACCGCCCTTTCACCCTCCCCGCGGGTGGGCAGGGAACCGCCGGCAAAGTTTGTGCCCCGGGAAGTTCGCAGGGGCGAGCGAGGGTCTCCCCGCCGGGCAGGCTGGAGCCGGAGGTCAGTGCGCAAGTTCGCGCACGGCCACGCAACATTTCCCTTTTCAAGCGCGGCCGTGTATCCCTAATGACCACCAACCTCCCACCCCCGATTATTTTTGCAGGCGTGCGAGGTGCTGCAGATTTCAGGCACATTTAGACGAAACGGAACCAGCCGAATCGCGGATATTTTGCAGATGTCTCGGTAATCACTGGAAGCGCTTTCTGAACATGTATTTGCCGTTTGCCTGAGGGGAGGACGTTGGTGCCCCGGAGCAGGAGGTGCGGGGCACCTGTCCGTGCAGGCCACACACCCCCTGCACGTGAACCACCAGCATTCGAAACGCTTCTCTCAACAAGCTGCTGACACACAGATACCACATGCGATCACACAGTAGTTCCTTAAAGAATTTCAACCCCTAAGCGTAAAAAAACCCAACCAAACCCCACTGGCCTTCCTGGAGTTCTTGCTAGCACAGAAAAAGGCCTCTATTCACTGAAGAAATTATGCATCACAAGTTCTTCATCCACTCCCAGGGACGTTGCTGCAGCCTGGTGCAGCCAGCGCAGGCACTAAGCAGTTAAGAAATGGATGTCTCTGCCAGGGAAATCATTTCAGCTATCTGTAAATTACAGAAAAAGAAGAGAAAGTCACACCATCTCCTTGGCTTTATACGTAAGTAAATTAAGGTTTTATCAACAGAGTGAAGTTTTATTTTCTTCTGCTCCAACCCAAATTCAGGCTCGGGGTACTCAACGCTAGGGAATTACCCACAGGAAAGTGCCACAGGAACTTTTTCCCGGGAGCAGCTAGAAGAGGTGGATTTTGGCAGCAGGGTTTGGCAAGGACCGGCAGCCTCACGGTTAATACTCCAACGAGTAAGACTGGTTGGTACAGAAGAGGGACAGTTATGGTCAGTCAGATAGCTCGCAGATCTCCAAGAAGTCACATCACTGGCATTTATGTTATGGATTGGTATGCTTTATTTGGAACCAGTGCTCTTTATCAAACCAATAATCTGCCTCTAACCACACGATATGCACTTTAAAATACCCCCAAACATGTATTTACATAGGAAAGTGTAACCTTCCCGACGAGCTAACGTCATCCCTCATGACAGTTCTGCTGCCTTTTTCAAAGTCTTCTCTGTTTTGATAAATTTTAATATAAACTTATGGGGAAAAATACAAATGAGGGGAAACAATGTTTCCACAATGTCACAAAGTGACAAAAAACAAGCGCTTTTCCCGTTGAGGTTCATTCCCTACCACTTTTCTCCCAAATTAGTTGTCAAAAGCCATATGCGATACTCCAAACACCGAGGACGTTTTTCAAACAGACTTCTCCTGAACTCCAAACTTCCTTTAATCACAACCTGGGTCTCACTTAAGCAATACTTTCTGAGTTAATTTATTACTCTTGAAGGAGTTACATTTTTAATAACCTAAAAGAGGAAAAGGGGAAAACTCTGATAATCTTTTCTCATGCATAAGGAAGACCGTTTCATGTATTTTTTAATTGTCATGTGAATTAAATTGCAGTGCTATATATAACCTTTCTGCTCCAGCCTGGCAAACCCGTGCACCGTTCTGGAGTTGGAGAAGTGTGCAATACAATTCAGATGGGTTTTCTCCGAAACCTTCTGCTCAGTTTTTTTGTTTTCAGATACAAATCTGTTTTCTCCTGCAGTCTACCCTGAGCCTGGGAGCTGAAGAGGATGGGAAGAGTGGAAAATGTGAACGTATTTATCAGTGAGGTAGCCAACCTTCCAGCTACAACTTTCTCATGACGAGTCTTAAGAACACAATTCCAGATTGTCCTTTTCACCATAATCCGTGCTTTGATGGGAGGGGTGGAAAGTTAAAAATCACAGGCTGTTTTTCATCCAGAGACCATTCCTGTTTCATTTTTCAGCAGGAATGCAGCGAGAGCAGTATATTGCAACATTGTGAGCACAGGAGCTGTCCTGCCTTTGTAAATATTATGGTTGTTCTGAAACAAAGTTGCAAAAACAAAAAAAAAGAAACAAGCTACAATTCACTTTCTGTTCTTGTTCATTTCATGACTGGTTCTAATGTGTATCTGCAAACTGGCCACTGTAAACCTACCCCAATCCATCAGTATTATAAGCATTGTACCAAAATTAGAAAAAGAAGGTGAAGCAAGCCCTTGGTGAATGCAGCAGTCCACTGCAGACTGCTAGCTGGGTCCTTTTCCCTAATATTATCACTCCATCCTTTTGTGTGCTGTTTCCCCAGGGCTTCTAAAGCCCACAGATCCACCACCAGGGCTAGAATCTCCCTTAGCTGCTGCATTTGAGTTCCCTTTCGCTGGTGCCAAGAGCTCTAAGATGTCCCTGACCACAGGTGCTGTGACTCTGGCTCTGCCCTGGGTGCTCCTGGCATGCATCCTGGAGGGGCATTCAAGGAGCACCTTGGGGCACGGGCCCCTGCTACAACAGAACTGAGGATGGGGACTGAAAAAGCAGCTGCCTTCTGCTCCTCTCACTTTCTCACTGGGAGATCTCCTGCCTTGCACTAGAAGTGGTAGATTTTACTTCAAGAACACATTTCTTTACCTGTCCTCAGCTCCAGGCTTTACCCCTTGACAAAAATTAACATTATATGAATAAATAAATTAAACATATAAATAAATGAACACATGCTCAGCTGTTTTCCACCCTTGAAGAGAGACAAATTTCTAGCACAGCCTTTCTTCTAGCACCAGTCTTGTGCACACTATAAATATACTGTCCTTTCCTTCTGGGACAGCGGGTAAATTGAGGAAGAGATTCATGAGCTTTCTCAAAGTTCCCAAACCAATTTATTTTTTATCTCACTGGTGCAAGAAACACATGGGAACATAGGGAAATGTCTTGTACACTGTCAACACCCATAACAGCGCACATGCATCCCATTGCCTGGAATCCCTCATAACTCTTTAACATCATTTGAGCTACAAATTATTCCATGGACTCTCTGGGACCTGGGCTCCAATCTAACCCAAAAGCTGTTTGCATTGCCAAGATACTGAAGCCAGCCACTCTGAGCTATGGTTCAACTCTGTGACTTCCAGAAGTGCCAGGCACCTCATCTTCCCTTCCCTTCCCTTCCCTTCCCTTCCCTTCCCTTCCCTTCCCTTCCCTTCCCTTCCCTTCCCTTCCCTTCCCTTCCGATGCCCACCTCTCTGCTGGCACATATGTACCATTCCTCCTTCTCATGGTTGTGACCAGCTACCTCCTGAACATCTCCCTCCTGCATGCATCCCTGCTCTCCACTCACAGAGCCCATCCCAGCTCCCTGCTGAACACACGAGACACCCGAGAACTGCTGTAATGCATAATCTGCCAGCAGAAAGAAGGTTAAAACCATCCACTGGAAAGCCCTTCTTATCATCCAGTATTACTGAAAACTGCTCTCCTTGGTTTTGTTTGAAAGGAAATGCAGTGATTACTCCCCTATTACAGACACCTACAAATATTTACTAAAATAATGTAGCAGAGTGATTTTTTTTAAAAAAAGTTGTCACAGCTTAAATATTCCCATTGCTTTGATTCTGCTTCTAGTACAGCCGCTTTCCTGCTGCTTCCTAGGCAGGAGTCCAGGTTCCCAGTCTCCAATTATGCCAACTCCCAGAGGGTTCGATCCGTCACTTGTGCAAGTGAACGTCGCAGCGCTGCGTTCAATGGGCCGCTGCCAGCTGAGAAACAACAGTGCCCAGAAAAGCCACAGTGATCCTCATACTCTCACTGCTGGGATCTTCACAGCATACCGGTCAAGACCTGGCTACCAAGACCACCTGGGTATCTCCAGATGTCTCTCTCGTGAATGATGGAAATGCGTTGGTGCCAGAGTTTCACTTCTTTCTGGTTCTTAAAATCTTAAAATCTGCCCTTTTTTGGAGGTGGGGTGGAGTATCTTCTACCCCGTGGATGCTGTGTGAATCTAAGTGATGTGCCAGAAATGTCATGCCAGCAGCTAACAAGGGGGTTTAGAATAAGCACTCCCTGGCCAGTACGCAGCAAGCGTGGGCTTGCTCACCTAATCAGCTTTAGGGCTCCTCGGTGCAAAGGGGGTTGTATTCTGCTTTTGTCTAATGGCATTGCACAAATGCTCCTCTGGGGCAGCTACTCAGAAAGTGTATTTGTTCTTTCAGGGCTCCAATTTCTCCCAAAAACCCGTAAGAAGGGTTGAGTATCACTACTGCTAGCTCAGGATGCCTGACAGTTGGTTTTTTTCTTTCAGGCTCTATTTTCACATACTTCTCCATTTGTCAAGTTTCACCTCTTTGCACTAAAAGTTCCCTGCCTGAGAGGTATGTGGTGTCTAAAACCATTCAGCTGGTTTCCAGACTTCACTCTTAACAAACACATTTTCTGTGCTAAAATAATAACTATTTAAGAACTCCTTTTCTAAGGAGCTCTAATACCTTTGCACTTAGAGGAAAAAAATTTGAAGTTTAGTCATCACAAACATTCCCCATTCAGCCAAACTGCACAAATTTCTGAGCTATATATATAAAAGAACACACACCCCAAGAAAAAACAACCAACTAACCAGAAAAACCACCACCACCACCACCACCAAACCAACCAACCAACCAAACACACACAAAAAACCCCACAAAAAAATCCAAACCAAACCAAAATCCCTTTGAGTTCACACATAAGAGAATTGTTAGAGGTGCAGCAGAGAAAAATTCTCCAAAGTGTCTCTTTTTGGCTGATCTTTGAGAAAGATTCCCTCTGTAAATGCATTCTCTACACCAGAAACGCTAAGTGATCTGACAATAGCAAATGGTAATCATCTGCCATAGCACGTTCAAGTTTAGTGATCTCTTTTATCAAGCTATCAAAACAAGGATGATCCCACTTCCAGAGTGTGGAGTCAGACTCATTGATGCTTGGGAAGTACACGTACCACAGAGAGAACCTGTAGCTATTTTGGAATATGGATGTGTAGAGCTGGGATAACTCTGTAAAGGAAGAAAAGACTGATGCTGAAAAGGGACCACGGGCCACAGGAAGACTAGTAAGTGATCGGGCAACGGAGAGCCAGATCAGTTGTATGTATCAAGTTAGTAAAGTAAGGATTGCATGGATAAACTCAACTCAGGCATTGCCTAGATTTTGAGCACTTCAGTTTGTGACCTTTGCAAAGATTCTGCAAGTCTCTCCCTCCTTGGCTTGGCTGCTTTCTGAGTTTTGATACTCTTCTTGGCAGTGTCAGATTTTGCTTTAGCTCTGTACTTGAGTTTTTGATGTGGGAGTTCCATTTTCACATTTAATGAATCAGGGAGAGTAAGGATTTCATTAGAAAGCAGAGAGTTTTGTCAATTTAACACCAGCTTCAGATGAATGACAGTCATCTTGAGCCAGATTTTCATTTCACATCATGTACATATCACTGTGATCACACAGCTCTGGTAATTTATATCAATGAAAAAGTCAAGCTCATACTACTATTGACTAAGCCCTGACTTTGGCCCAGAGATGTCCAGGATAGCTACATTAAGCTATTCTAGGCTCTGTTGGATTGGAAGAGCATCTGAAATCAATAAATAAACCAAACTTCTTTGCTACCTCATAAAACAACAAAAGAAAAAATAGTATCTGCTTCGGGTGATTTCTATAGGAAGGGAAATTGAGTGAGATTTCTCTCTGGAGAAAAGTCTTCTCTGTTGTTGTGCTGTTGCATATCTTTGGTCACCTACTCATTGAAATAGCCAGAAATTCTGTCACCATTTCAGTTCTCACACTCCTGACAAAAGGCACATGTATATTTTACTATCCAGTTTTGTAAATGCTTTGCTCCCCTCATCTGTTGTCACATTTTCACTGTTAAAGATTCAGGCTCATCTGGAATATGCTTATTTTCCAAATACTTAATTTCACACAATACTATTATTTATGGTTAAGACTTCATTGGGATGAATGACAATCAATCATGACTCAAAGATGGTCCCAGTGCCAGAAGCACTTGTATCTTTCTACAGGCCATCATTCTGACCTGCAATAAGCACCAGCAGGCAGTGGATGGCCATTTCCCTTCTCGCCCCCTGAGGTTGTGTTAATCAGCCCTTGTCTCTACTGTCAGAAGACATAAAGATGGGACTCAACAAGCTGCACGGTGTAGGACTGACAGATGATCCCAGAGAAGTACTGCTGATCTCTGTCAATGCCCCCAGAACTTGTTTCTTTCCCTGGTTTCAGAGGTATCCACAGGTGAATAGGGGTTAGGAGGCCAGCTGGCTGCTCCACACATCAGGTGGCTTAAAAGATGCTACAAGTAGCTGGACACTGACAGCACAGTGTCTCGTCATCTAGGTGACTACAGCTAAGCACCTCCTTTGTAAGGCGGGACATTCAGCAGCAAGTATTGTCTCATGGAAAAGGTATCTGCTGAGGTTTAGACAATACCTGTTGCCATCAGTTTATGACTGTCATCCCGCTTCCCTGAATGCTTTTCAATATTCACCTACTTACAGCTGTGGCCCCAGAGGTTCAAGAAAGAGAATGTTGGCAAAAGGAAATTATATCCCAGATGGAAAGAGGTGGTCAGACGAATACATTACATCCCAAGAATGGTGACAAGATTTGAGCTACTGGACTTGGGAAGGACAAGAACAAACACATCAAAAAGCAAAGAAAAAAACCCCAAACAAACAAAGCAAAAAGCAAAAAAAAGCTGGTAAGAGCGGTGGAAGAAATACAGATAGAGTGCATTGTGAGGATTTAACAGGAAAATCAGGGCAGAACAAAACACAGAAGGAGCCACAAGGGATAGGAGCAAACTTTCTTGTTTCAACAAGATAGCTCTCCTCTCTCACGCGTGGGCAGTCCCGTTCAAATGTGCAGTCACACAAATATTTTAAGCTGCTCTCTCCTGCCAGCAAGAGAGTTGTTATTATGGCAGCCGGTGCTGTGCTGCCTAGATGAGCCCCTAGAGAAAGCCCTCTCACCTCTCACTCACTCGCTGGCATGCCAGATGATTCCCTGCACACCTTACTACGTGCTCTGAATGATGGTTACATTTCAGTTAGTGCTTCAACATTTTCTGGGTGTAACTTTAGCCCCCTTGAGCAGACACACACCTGCTTCACACTGCATCTGCAGAACACAAGAAACAAGGCCCTGAGTACAGTGATCTTGTTAAAACTTGCTATAGGCAGACCAGGAGATATTATGAAGTAGTTGAACAAGGACCAATATACATTCAGTCTTGAAATTCTGTCTTATCCCTGCTCCGCTGGATCCGCTTGATTCCAAGTTGCAAAGCGCTACTCTTAGCAGGACGGCAGGAATGCCCATTGTTAATTAATGTTATTTTATTATTCCTGGTACTTAATGGCTCAAGACATTTTAGCTGATAACTCAGATCAGCTTAACAGACTTATTTCTTTTATAGCTGGAGTGTGTAAGTATATAAAAAAACCAAAACAACTAAACAAATACTTTAGAGTAGAGATCACTCAGTATGCAGAGTTTTCCTTAACACCTTTCAAGACCATTTAATATTTGGGTTTGCTGTTACACAAAGCAATAAACTGACCAAAAAACAATCGCCCTTATAGATAAAGTGAACATTAAAGGCTTTAATCAACAATGCTGTCAGAGTATTTAGAAGAAATTAGTTTATCATGCATAGCAAAGATGAGTTTCTTGAGACTTCTAATGAATGCTGATATAGCCATTATCTGATTATTGTAACACACACTCGATCATTAATACAAAAGTCCTCTTTAATGATCTTTGGTTTACAGCCACAGCCATCCTAGGAGGAAGCCAGGAGGTGGGAAGGGGAAAGTATTGCTTTTTGTCTTTTTATTAATGCCAGTTCTAATGGGTTTGTGACACTGAAGGATGCTAATTTGAGACTGTTAATTATTTCTTGGCCCTGATCGCAAGACGTGGGTCAGACTTAGGAGAGGTCAGCGCTATTCGATGTCCCGAGGGTAAAATAATGCAATTGGAGATTAATCCAGAGGCTGTCCCAGTCTTCTGCTGTCCCAGGGACTGCTGCTTGGCATATTAAGATGGTGTGAATCTGCGCTCGCCATCGCAGCTCTGCTGAACCAAGTCCTGTTACGAGTAAGGAGCTGTGCCCTGGCATTGGCATGGAAATGATTCTGCTCTGCAGCAAAACCATGGAGAACGTAAAGATGCACAAGGGGTCTGGTAATTATTTCTCAAGTTTGTTGTAGGAAACTGCACTCTGTTGTTATTTTGCTGCTGGCTTCTGCTAATAATTTGCTCTCGGTTTTTAAAGAATAGACCCCAAAAGAAATTTGTTGGCATCTGGCTCAATCAAAAAAGAAAAAAAGTCATAATAAGGAAACTGTTTTTCAGAAAGAGAGAGGACTGTGCTCTCTGAATGTAGATTTTTTTTAATGACTTTGGATTTTGCAGATTGTAGTCATTATACAGCTATTTATGAGGAAGTATTATTGTTGTCTTCGTCAATAAAAAAAGCCTCGAGAACACTGTCTGTCACCTAGGATTAGTACTGCCACAAAATAAATGTTCTCTCGGTAGTTTTGTGGATGTTTTCACAGGATTGTTAGAGAAACTGAACCCCACTATTACTGCAAATTAAAAATTATTTAACAGTACTGCCTGTGAAAGGCTGTTGTTTTAACAGTTGTCATAGACCTCAGACATTGATCATTTTGTTTAACAATACATTCTTCTCTTTTAGTACTTCTAGACAAATTGCAGGTGTTATCTTATGACTCTTTAACTGTCTGTGTTATTGTAAAAGCACTAGTATGAATGAATAAATAACCTAAATTTGGTATTGATTTTGCATCTTTAAAAGCAAGGTACCAAGAACACCAATAATCTGTTTACCTCAAAAATACGAATGCCTTCATGTACCATTCAGTTTCTGCTGCAAGTTTTGGAGCTTTCCATCTCTTTGGACAGAGTTCCTACTGCGTATCATTGAAGTCTCTTGTGAACTTGTAGGTCAAATGGTACATTAGTCTTGTTGTCAATCAGAAATTAAATGTATCATTTAATTTGGGAACGCTTCTAAATATTTTGACTTTAGTGATTGGAGTTTTTTAGCCTTTCTCTTTGTTCAAGTTAGACTCAGAATTAGCTTTTTGTTTCTCCTTCCATCATTCCTTTTCCTGTCTGGAGAATCTCAGCTGCTAAAACCCACCACTGCCAAATCTGCTGCAGACTGTGGACAAAGGAGTAAGTTCATTGAAACAGGAATGCTTGAGGTTCCCATCCGTGCCATGCCGTGTCTGTAGAGCAATGAAGTCACAACAGACCTGTAGAGTTTGTAAAAGAAATGGACCTTTAAGGAATGTACCTTTTCACACACTGACAGTGCTATCAAACTCCCTCATTTTCCTACCATATGAAATTCATCGCTGTGTATAATTCTATCTGCATTCCTGTGGTTCACTTCCTGCTGCAGTGATGATAAATGTCCTTTTATATTTAGGGATTTTAGGGTTACTCATCTTTCATTTCTGTTGTTATCAAGTCTGCATTTCCAATATCTGTCTGCATCCCATTCATTCCAGAGTGATACATGAGTCTACGGATAATATATGCACCCCATGCTAAGCCTCCAGAATTGAGTTCACTGATAACTTTGACTGATACTCTCCCTTGGCTACTCTGCCCCACGGTAATCACTTCAGCACCGTCAGTTCACCTGATCTTCCTCTGCGTTTGATCCAACTCAACAAACCCACTCACTTTTCCTAACAAAACACTGGAAGTTTCCAAATGATTTTTGCTTATGAGGGTAGACTTCCAAACGAATACACTCATATACATACAGACATTTACATATGTACAACGGCCGTTGGCTTGCACAGCGGTCCCGCGGGAGACCAAACTTGAGCTGTCAATAACATAATCTGCTTTAGAGTAAGGGTCACAGAGTTCTGAGTGGCATCTTAAAGATTCTTATCTATCTCCCTTGACTCAGATTTATATGTTAAAAGGTAGAATCAGGTGATATGAGTCCAACCCATAGTGCCCAAATGATCCATTCACAATGAGGAGGCTGCTGCATCAGATGCTGTAAGAAACATGCAGGGAAACGACGGGTTCCCAAAGCACAATGCAAGACTGAGCCAGAGAAGACTCAAAACTCAAATGCTGGTCATATTTACTGCACACTTAAATTAAGAAGCAATATGATTAGCCAGTGTGGGATGCAATGATAAGGGGAAGACTGGTGAAGATGTGAGCAGTAGTAGCAGAGCTCACAGCAACTATGCATGATAGGGTAGTTGTGAATGGAGTTGTTATTAGGTCTGGTTTAGGTACGGTCTCTTGAACTATTACTATCACCAATCACACTAGGTACCTTTGGCAAGCTCTTTTCTTGAAGAATTTCAGTAAAAAGTGAATTTTGAAGAAGGATCTTAAAGGCAGATGCAGCTGGAATAGATTAGAGATCCTTATGGAGAGAGAGAAAATTAGTACTGCTGTGGGAGAGAAAGGTGGACATGATGTGACTCTCGGGTCTTCCTTCAGTCTAGTGGACACACAAGATCACTCTGTCACCGTGGAAGAGTCTGCTCTGGCTGTGAGATTGACCATATTACCTGTCTCCAGGAATCTCTAGCATGCGAGTCTTACTTTCTTCCTCCAATAAACACCTGCTAACATTTCCCTCAAAGTAAATCTTGCCACCAAGATGAAGAAATATGTTAATAGTAGCGTATAATTATTGCAATTACTCCAGCCCAGCCTGTACACCACCTCTTCAGGAAGTTTCAGAACCCGTTCATGTACAATCACAGTGCATCTTCCATTAACCCTGATGCATTCCTCACTTAAAACACTTAGGAGAGAGAAAGGGAGAGAAAGAATTTAATTTTCTCTGTTTAGTGTTCATTTTCTCTGTAGTTTTTAGATTTTCACAATTCATTAACATATCACTCAACATGTCTGGACTTTTCAGGATTGCATTTCCAACATTTGTTTCTCCTTACTGTGTTTCCACTTATTGAATGAAAAAAAAAAACATACTTGAAATTTCATATTTATTGTTATAGTTCTGAAATCTCTCTTTCCTATAAGTAACTTAAAGTCCTGGATGTTTCCTCCTTATTTTATATGAACCTAATCAATAATCCATGATGCCAATAATGTTAATTAAAAATACAAAAATCAGAGTTACTCCAGAGTGAGAAGCTGTTCTACAGCTTTAGGTCACCCTGACTGGGGGCACTGGAGAAGTCAGTGATGTAATCAAGAGTGTCCTGCAGTCTTCATAAACATCCCAAGGTTATCCTCTCCAGACTAGTGCCTTTTTTCTTCCTTTGCCATTCCAAACCCTGTCCCTGCCAATATCTGCCACAGGGACATCAGGACTCTCACAGCTGACCTCTGCCCTGCTTCCAGCAATCTCTGTCACTGAGATGAGGGTGGCTTTAATTTACTTGTTCCTTTTTAATATTATTTAATATTACTATTATTAATTTATTTATTTGTTCCTTGATATCTGGTGTAAAGGAGGAAGAGGGCTGAAACTCTCACCTTTTCTCTCTTCATTAAGAATAATGTATCCAGATCTCTCCCAACAGAAGTCCAAACACATTTAAATCAATGCAACCAGGTTTCTAACACCTCTTGCAGTCCCTGTCTTGAAAGAAGAATTGCCAGAAGAGGTGCTGTTAAAGACTGCTCAACAAGGGATTTCTGGAGATCATTTTTATACACTGGGCATATCTTTTAAAAGGGTTTTTTTTAGGTTAGGAAGAGCCTTAGAATACATGGGGATCTGCATATACACATTATGTCTCTAATACCACTTAATTCCTCCAGTGCTTTTTACCCAAAAGGATTTCTCTTGTAGGTTCTGAAATAGACCCACCAAGCAGGGAAGTCTGCTGGCTCAATAATAGCGATCAAGTCAGATAGCATAATGCTTCCATTTCATTAGGAAGCTATCTGTCTCCTAGTCGTGGCTGGTTATGACCCAGGAAAAAGTGGATACACGGTTTGATACAGCATAGAAAACATAAGCTATATATTAATGATCACATACTGTCTCTATTTCAAAAGGACAGTTCTCTTGGTTCTAGTCGGACATTGTTCGGTTTGGCAGTAGGAGGAAAGAGAACGGATGACTCAGTTCCAATCACCTGTAAAGAGCCTCAACAATTTTAACCTGCATTTTCCCTTCAGCTGTACTCTCATCTCAGTTAAAGCTTCTTGTTTGATGTTTTCCTCCACTGACTATGACCATCCTTTAAAGCACTTGCGATGAAGTCAGGTAGATGAAATAGAATGTGTATCATCTGTGTGGGCTCTAACAGCATTAGCATACACCAGCGAAGGGAGCCGCTTACTCCTCCATTCAACCCAAACTCCTTGTCATCAAGTGTCACACACATCTGGCAGACTAAGGACAAGGAGGGCAGAGTAACATTAATTGCACCGTTTGGGGTACCATTTAGACTAACCATAGCAGAAGATTAGATAAAGCTTTTGGCTTAGATGTTTGTGTGGCAGTAGGGAAGTACGGCGTATCAGCTGGTCTCACTCGGTCTCCCCAGTAACATTTTGGGGAGGAGGGGTGACAACTGCAGTGTTTTACCTCAAGTTCTAGGTTGAGAACTGTATTTTGATAAGACATTAAAGCTCTTCCTGCAAAGGCCTGGTACTTCTTCCAGAATAGAAGTTATATTACTGCTCAGTCATGTTTCTCAAGAAAACAATCCATCTAGCTAATCCCACATAGTCACTTTGCATTATACCTTGCTTCCCGTTTATTATAAACTTTTCTCCCTCTGCAATAAATTGATCTCCCTCTCTCTTTTTTTTGGGTTGTTTTTTTTTTTCTCCCCAGTTTTCCTGATTCCAAACCTCTCACTAAGTTTGATTTGCTGCTTCTCCTGGGACACCTAAACTATGCCATGTGTATTATAGCTCAGGGTAGATCATTAATTCCTACCTCTTTGATTTAGCTGCAGTCTCAGTCAGATTCCTGCATCATTTTATCTCCCTCGATTTTTTTTCTGTAGGTTTGAAACTCAGCTTTGGTTCTGCCTCCTTAAACATTAGAAGAAAGTACATTTCTTTTACTTTGACCTCATTTTCTCACCTGACAACACTTGGCTTTTTTACTGATGTCTCCCCATATCACAGTTTTTCCATTTAGCACTAAGGATAGGGTTTCCATGTTTCAGCAAAAGCAGCTATTTGCGTTCCTATCATGTTCAGAGTCATCCTATGCATCTGCCTGTGCAATTCTGAGTTCAGTGCCAAAACAATTTGGGAATTTGTATTAGAGCTAGAAAGCCTTTCTACTATCTTGATAGCTTAGCTGTATTTGCTGTCACAGGATTAATACGGGCCAGTCGATTCTGCATTCCTCAGTACATTTCTCTGTTCTCTCTTGTGCTCTGGATCACTGTTGGCCACTGGTTTCTAATCAAACATGTTCATATACAACCATACATTCATCAAATAGCTGGTAAAATTTCTCTTACTATGCAAAAATTCAGCTCTCTAACTTCCAGGCTAAGCTACTTTCATATTAAATTCAATACTAACTTCCTTCCCATTTTACTCATTTAATCAGAGCTCACATTTGTACTCTCCTCAGAGTCACGTCCAACACTCTACAACATTAGCAGTCCTTTCAGCAAACTTAGGGTGATGAATCTTTCTTTTATCAAATACTGCCACCAAAGCTTAATTGTTAATGCTCTTCAGCTTAGATGGTCCACAATTGCTTGTCTCAGTAGTTTTAGCTCAGTGTAATGCTCAACAACCCACCACATCCACTGCAGATTCATCAAAAAAAGCATCTGATTTAACAAAAGCGGAAGCTGGCCTGGCAACCCTGGAGATCAAAGCACACTAATGTGTTTACAGGGGCTGAACATGCAACCGTACAATCTCCTACCATATTTTACTGTGTAGTGTGTCTTTTTATTCTGGGAGGCCAACTTTACAGCCTAGTCCTTCAGTTCCAGTACCCATTTAGTTCTTCTGAGTCCAGAAAGCAGATGACATGCTAGCTGTGGTTATGATTTTGTTTCATTTTGTACCTATCTATTCATCTTCAACTCCTACAAGGCACCCAAACCATAAGAAATTGTATCAATCTTCATTTGCTACTAAACAGAACCACCACAATACTGATTTCCTCCATCTTCACAACCACCATCTGTTTTTAAAATTAATATATAGCTTAGGATAATTTTCTCCAATAAAAAGCCACAACCATGTCACTTTCAGGGAAGCACCTTGCAGCCCTCAGTACTGCACTGTAGAGATTTGTGCCTGGTAAGATTTTGTTCTCCTTGAAGAGTTTGCCTTCTGCATATGGTTTCAGTGCATAGACAAACCAGATGGACAGACAAACCAGATGGACAGACAAACCAGGTGATGGACAGACAAACCAGAGGTGGTAAAACCAAAAGGTTTTAGTAGAAAAGCAAAGGTCTCAATTTGCCATTTGGTCTAACCAAAGCCAAAGAGGAGCATTGTGTTAAAAGTGTCATGACAGGGGATTTTTAGGGAGAAAGGTACAGAGAAATGAAACACCATTTAGTTGTTCTGATTGGGTGAGTTGGTATTTGCCAGAGCAGGCAGTAGGGAGGTTATCATGGCTGTCATTACCAGCACTGAGCATGCATGAGTTATTAGCTTGTAGCATGTGTGGTTCTGACAGATGTGGTGACACCACCAGAGGGTCTGGAGGAAACTTTTCCTATTCTGCCTGTCTTTCTGTTCCTGACACCTTCCTCGGTGTGCTCAGTTGTGCCCTGATCATCAGCACTCCCAACCTCAAACAGGCATTCTGGCACATGGGAGAACATCCCCTGTGTATTATCTTGGGCTTTGCATTAGTGTAATGCACTAAGAGCTTTTATTTTATGTATTTTGGCTGGATAGTGGGTGTGGATTAACTGTTCATAATACCGATTTACTCCAAGGCTGTTGTGTGATCTCTTGCTTTACAGTCCAGCCGGTGGTTGGCATTTCCCAAAGGCCTTGCAGCTCCTGCAGCTGGGACTAGATTTTCAGAAGATTTCTGCTCCCACGTAAGCACCTAAATAAATGCCAAGATTTTCCAGGAGCCTTGCACAACGAGTGCTGCATGGACTGGTGCAATAAGATTGGCTTTTGAAAACTGAGCCCTGTGAAGTAGGGATTGTGCTATTTACTATTTGTGATGCTTTTTCAAATGAGACTTAAAATCATTCCCAGTATTTTCAGTCATTAGAGATCATAAAGAACTATGTGCCACAGAAATAATTACACCTCTGCCTGCCTCTCTCTCTCGCTGCAACTCTCTGTAGGGAAGATACTGCTTTCCTAACAGAGTCTGGCCTGCTCATCTGTGACACTGAATCCTTACAGCTCACCAGAGGCAGCAGGGAAAACTGGATCTATAATAACAGCTGGCACAGGTGCCTGAAGTTGTGGCTTTATTTCCACAACGGATGCTTTACTTTGGGATCCATCCTAGTGAAGGGTGCTGGGTTTGTATAGATTATTATTTATGCCATTGTATCAGTCGTATCATTCAAATGGAATCAAATAAATTAGTCTAAGACTTGAACCAATTCTGGAATTACTACATAAATTATGAAGTAGTCTGCATTCAAACTTTTTACAGTATTGCCTGGTAGGAAAGATTTCATGATGTAGGAATGCCACATTAATTTTACATTTAATAGTGATGTTCCATTGCTTCTAAAACTTTTCAGAGTATCTCATTTCTTGTAGCCATTCCTAAGTCATGTTTTTATCTGCAGAGATGACATGTTCAAAGAGCTCTGGCAAAGCTTGTGCAAAAAACTTGTATGAAAAACAGGATGTTGAGTAGCACTTTCCAAATGTGAAAGGCATACAGCAGAGTGTTTTAGAAGCCAATTAATTACAGAATAATTCCTGCAAACTGTGTCAGTAATTAGTGGGCGAGTGACATGCAGTATTTGGAAGCGAACGGCCGTTAGCAAACACTACGCATTGTTTTGTGAGTGCAATATGAGAAACAGTCCTGTACTCGTGTTGATTACGTGGATTAACAGATCCCCCTAGTTAATGATGTGTCCTGTGCTTATATCACCTGGTTCAAATCTGAAATGTGACTAAATAAAAAAAAAAATTGTACGTTCTTTCCCACATGCATTCACAGGAGAGAGAAGCAAGTCTCCATAAGAGTTTGCTTGCATTAATTCAGAGAAGACAGGTGCAGGACCACACTGGCTATTAAGAGAAATAAATTAAGACTTTACTGCACGTGAGGAAGAACACATGATATACCTGGAGGGCTCAGGTTGTTTTCTTCTTGCCTGTTCCTTGGGGGATAAGCAGAACTGCCCCCTTTCTCTAGCCTTATGATATACCCTTTAAGCTTTGTGAAGCACTTCGTACACAGCCCTGAGAACAGGATGAGCGTGACCTGTTTTCCCTTCATGAGGAAGGTCTCCCCAGCTTCTGTGCACATCTCTGACTTGGTGCTGAATGAACCTTTTCAATTTGTGCATTACTGAAAATTTCTGCTAGCTTCTTCAATCAGCCCCACCAGCCAAAATCTACTGACACCACTGACCTGCAAGACCTGTTCTAGTACATCTCCATCAGCTCTTTCTGGTTCTAGATCATCAGGGAAAACCTTTAGGGAAGGGACTGTTTCTTCCACTCTGTACAACACTTAGGACAGGAAGCTATCAATATTCATTGGTAAGTCTATGAAATAGTTTACTTCATCTTAAAAAATAATTAAAAAAAAGATAAAAAAGAAGTGTGTCTTGGTCTCACTTCATGGCTACAGCCTAGTGGCCTTAGAACTGGACAGATAGCACTTGGCACCCCATTCTACATTGAAAAGGGCCTGATTTTCAGACATGAAGGAACTGCAAGAGTTCCACTATGTCAAATACATGGGCGTTCACCACTCTGGATGGGTATTTTTATGTGAATCCAGGTGAACTTTTGAAGACACATTAATCAAGTGTGTGCACACCACGCAAAGCAAAAGCAGGTGAATCATGCCATACTGTTAAAATACTCACAAGAAGACCACTAATGAATTTAAGTTCTTACGTGTGTGCTTTCATTTTTTTCTTAGGTATATTAACAGTCTTGGCAGGAGGTGTCAATCTAAACCCAAAAGAAGGCTCATCTTTCCTCACAATTCCTTCTTAACTGAAATAGCAGAAGTATCAAATATGAATTATTGACAGGTTGAGATTGATCTGTCACAAGGGCATTAAGATTTTATTGCTTATTTCTGGGGAAGAGAAGAGAGAGAAGGAAGAAGAGAGAGAAGG
>JANIJG010010916.1:0-39635 GCA_024611175.1 Megaceryle torquata | reverse complement strand
AAGAAAGAAGAGAGAGAGAGAAGGAAGAAAGAAGAGAGAGAGAGAAGGAAGAAAGAAGAGAGAGAGAGAAGGAAGAAAGAAGAGAGAGAGAGAAGGAAGAAGGAAGAGAGAGAGAGAAGGAAGAAGGAAGAGAGAGAGAGAAGAAGAGAGAGAAGAGACTTGACTTTTTAGAGATGCCTAAACTGCTTTTCAAAGAAGAAAAACAGACAACTGCCAAAGGTACATAAGAAGAACCGTGGCATTGCATTTCTTTTTCCCCCTATTTCTTATGGAAAGGAGAGTGTTAAACTGCCATCCACTAAAAGCAGCGATTTTATGCTGAGGTCTCCAAGTCAGGGAATTTACATTTCGTAAGAACACCCTGAGGGGCTTTCAGCTACTTTGCTTAAAAGGTAGACAGATACCCGAGCAGCAGCGCATGCAGAGCTCCATGTGCTAGCATGGCCACAGAGCTGCAGATCCCCTTTCTGGCACATGTGTGTTAGGGGTGACTTAGTTCTCGGCAGGTAATGCATCGGGACACTTTTATGTGTTGGCTGGGAATACAGTTCAGTAAAGAATGTGACTGTAATTACCAGTAACGAGGGTATAAATTTCTGATCCTTGCTTTGTTGGCTGAATTTTGCTAGTGTTTCTAACCATTTACATTTAACAATTGCCTTATTTATAGCCTGAAATTTGGTACACTAGTTTTTCATGCATGTGAAATGCTTTTTATTGCATGTGGTAGGAAACTACTGCCTTCACAAGCTAGCCTTTCATAAAAATAACTAATTTAGTTTAAAATATTTTAATGATATAATAATAGATTATTGAAGATTTTTAGTTGGAACACATTAATCCTATACATCTTCTTTTTCTTATTTTAAATAAATAAAACCCTTCTATCGTGTTCAAATTCATACAGTTGCTACACAGAAATGATTTGTAAATAATTTTTTTTAAATTTCTCTCCTATATTATCCCCCAAACTGGGTCATATCTGCTATGTGGAGTTACAACAGGAAACCTGGCACATTAGTTCACACAGAGCTTCAACCACAAGACAGTTTTTCACTTCCATTCTGAAGCCACTCAAGCAACTTGCCCGTGCAAATTGTTCCATCCATTTCAGTAAGCAGGTTTTGGGGCCAGGCTGTCACTCACAGTGGGACATTTAGAAACAGGCTTTTCTTTGATGGTTGAGCTTTCCAAGACTAGACACTTGGAAGGTCTCCTTGTTCAGTGGAAATGACTAAAGGTGAGTTTTTGATTCTGTGTTTAAGTGGTTTATCATGAATCTGTCAGTGATACCTGACTCTCTTGGAAATACTCTCTGCAGGATAAGCTGCACTTGGCCATGAAGAGTCCTAAGGGAGGAAGGAGAGGAAAAAATTCCTGCGTGAGCTGTTTGTGGAGCAACCTCTTACAACAGCAGGGCCCAAGAAGAGCCTTTTCCACCCGCTTTAAAGAACAAATAGCATGAAATGAAGCAAGGAGGAAGCACAGCACAGTCCTGCTCCCCTCCACTTAGATACATTGTGGAGTGAGAGTACAAGAGAGTGTTTCTGACAGGAAAACACGGGTGAAAGCACAACTATGCATTGTTAATGCTAACACTAATTTTATTAGCATACTACACAACTCAAACATAGCATCAGCCAGAACCTGGCATCAGCTTCAACCCTGTCTTTCCTGTCTTCAAAATTAAGCTAACTTTTGGCTTTTACTGCAAACTTAGAATAACAGCTACTCCTCATAGAAAAACCTGCACCATCATCTAAACGTGAAGAAGAGCACAAGTGCAAATGATGATACTCCTTGGTAGGCATGATTTGCACCTCTCTTCACACAAACACATAAAACCTTCACCCCGACCTCTAGTCAGGTCTGCATATAAACCATGCATGACTGGGTCCAGCATCTATTGGGCTACAGCCTGTTTCATTTTGTTTTTACCTGATGGACAATGTACTTGAGAGGTATTGTCAGGACTATACCAATTTCATTTCAAAGACAGGAGGGAAAGCCCAGTTTCAGAGCTGATTTGCATTCCAGTGTCAAATGGAAAGGTGAAAAAGGTGAAGAGGGACATTTGGACATATGCACCACAGGACTGCTGTGGTGGAGAAGCAGCCAGGTAGCCAGCTTGTCTGCTTACAAGTGGAAAAGCTGAGTTTAAATTCATTGCCCTGCCTTTATCCCTGCAGGGACTTTGGCCTCTGTCCTCTATGGTAGATACCCCTGGCCTGCAGAGTAACTCTTTGGAGTGGAGAATGGTGAACCATTCACATGAGAAAATACCTCTGAGAAGGCTGAGAGAAAGTGGCAGAGGCAGGTAGATAGGCTGATGTGCAGTGCAAATCATCTCTGCACGTAGGCTGGACAGCATATGGCGTCACCAGTGCCCCAGGGGGTCACACTGTTTCTCAGGTGGTTATTCTCCCTTCTCTTTCTTTCCAAAACATTCCAGCCTAGCCCTGAGGAATTTTCCCTGGTAAATTTTCTTTGAAACCAGCACACTTCCCTGTAACACTCTGTATTTTTGTAAAATGCTGTCTTTTAACAGAGGAATGTTTTCTAGAAGCTTTGTGGGTTTTTTTCAAACAATTGTCATGACAAGCTCTAATAGATGCTAGAGATGTTTTTGACAATCCAGATAATAGAGAGAAACATCAGCTCAAAAGCAACATCAAACATTAGGGCCCGATTCTGGAAGAGCCCGTTGCTCATACTGACACCGTCACTGCCAGCCTCAGCACATCACCTCAGAGCATCACTCTGCCATTCTTACCATGTAGTAACAGAGTTTGGGTCCAAATATACCACCCTTCTATGCCACCACAGCACCTTTAAAAGCCAAAACCTCTACTTCTTGAAATGTTTCACCCAAGATACAATGGAAAATTGATAGAAAGAATAGAGAGCCAATGACCCGAGTCACAGTGAGTTCATAACCACACAGACTGCTCAGAGATACCACACCCTATTGAGAATAGATTTCTGTGGTGCCAGAAGCTGTGTTCTCCCAAAACCTAAGCCACAAGCCTGAGGAAGTTTAGAAGGGACAACCTTTCATGCAGTAAAGAACTTTTTGATGTACTAGTGGAAACAGAAATCCTTTGTCTTCCTCCAGTTGCAAGACAGCAGCTTTTCATCCTATGTTCAGCGAGGGCTCAGAAGAAATGTTTAAAAGGAGAGAAGAAAGGCTTTGTTTTTACATGGCCCTAAAGCTGCTTCTCCCTCCTCCTCCTCCCCTGTACTTCTAACAGATGTATAGACCATAACATCCAGCAAATTTTATTAGACTTGGACTCACCACGATTTTATAGGCAGGTGTCTACATTTAGAAAAACCTACTGTGTGCAATTTTGTACCTTTAAGAGGATGTGACCTTCTTGAAAAGTCAGATTATTGTCTTATGCTTGATTTCTATGTGGTTTACACCAGCAGAATTGTGATCAAAGGGTAATCTGCAGTATTCTGAGCAGTTTTTTAAAGGGGCAGAAACAGACATATGTAGGCTTCCCTGGATTTCAGACTGACTTTTGATTAGCTCTTTGTGCAGCTATTCCAGCTGTTGCCATTAGTTAGACATTCTGATTCTTGCTTTCTAATTATACAGTCCACGATTACTATCACCTTCCATTTCATTTTTGACATGACATGATCTATTTGTAGCTATATTTTGGGTACTCCAGGAACTAGAGCTCCAGCTAGGTATGATGCGACACAAATTGCGTGTAGCAAATTATATGTTAAGGTGTCAGGAGCACAGCTTCATTCGTCAGCCTCCTGGGGGGGCTGGGAAATGGAACAGCAACAGTCACTTACCCGCTCGGTGAGAAAAAGGTATCGAGGCAGCTGGTCCTCTTCTGCAACCAAACAGGGATGAAGGCCACGATTTGATGGGATGGCTGCTGCTGGGGAAGAGGACATCTGAGACTCCTTGAAAAGGCCCTTTATCTGGAAAAAAAAAAAAAAGAAAAGCTGATTCTTCCAACCTCAGTGGTGAGCTAATTAGTAGAAGACATTCAGAACCCTTGTGAGTCTTTCTGGCTGCAGCAGTTGCAGGCTGGGGCAGGAGAATGAGCAGTGGTGTGGCTACCTTGGCTACCTTGGGTTCTGGTGTGAGTCAGCCACCCAGAGACTTGCAATGTCATTTCTACACAACCATCATTTAAATTACTTCTTTCCTTAACAATCCTGACCAAACACAATACGCTCAAATGTCATTGAATTTGGCTTGATGTTTTGGCCTCTAAATAGTATCAGTTCTGAAGGCAAAATGCTGCTGTTGCTCAGGGGTCCCTAGCCACTTTCATAAAACCAAACTACCAAAGAAGCAGCACATCTTCCCATGTGGGAATGAAACAGCAGGTGCTGCATGGAAGTACAGCCATGTAATGCTTCCACTTTAACCTAAATACTGATATTTAGTATCCTGTAGGCACTGAAATCCACCTACACTGGGTGACAAAAAGACTTATTTGGAGATGGCAAAATTAAACCCAAACAAAATAAAACTTTCTGTGCTTCTTTTCCAGAATAAGTTGGAAGCAAGTCACATCCTGAGACATACCAACACATTTAACTCCCTAACACTGTTTACTGGTCTTTCCACTACAGAGTGTGACAATGAGCATCAGAATTTGTTGGCTTTTTTTTTTTCCCTGAAGTGACATCGCATTTTACATTATTTACACTTTTGCTGACTGAAAAAGCTTAGCTGGGGAAACAACTGTGTACAGTAGTGCAACACCTTGTTTCTATTTTGAAATAAAGCTGGAATGATTTTGAATTTACATTGAGAAAGGCTTGGCTAGAACTAAGCATGTTTAGTACACAATGAATCAGCAATGTATTTCTGGTTTTCCCTCCCTTCCTTTTTCACTTCTAGAGCCCTCTAATAGAATGTGCCCATCCTAACAAATTGGTTTAAATGTCCCTAGGACACACTATAAGCCTACTGTTTACCAGGACCTAGACAAAAGAGCAGCTCTACACAGGTGAATGTCTAGAGCCTGACTCCACGGTTGTTTGGGGTTTTTTATGGATCCTATTTAAAAGTGACAGCTGTTTTGTAAGAGCATGGAGCATTCTCTGTCCATGTGGCCCATTCTGCTTCGCTGCTGACGTTGCTCAGGTGCATAGTGCTGGGTGTCTCGGGCAGAGCTGTGCTAAGGAGCACGGCTGCAGGAGGGTTCTGCACATGTCTGTCTCTGCTTTGGTAGCCAGTGCTAAATGAGAGTCCTGGTTTACTTCAGAGCCTCTTACTTGACAGTAAAATATTTACTTTAAAAAAAAAAAAAGGAAAAAGACCTGGCTTTCACTACGTTTAAAGTGGAGTTCAAACTAAGGCCTCTCCTTTTAAAACATCCTAACTCTTTTGGGACCAGAAGTAAAGTTGGGCAGCAGAAGAAGAGGAGGATAAAAGGACAAGCTCCACAAGCCATAGTCTGTCTTGAGCTCCACCAAATCCAGCTCAGGCTCTCCCCCAGGTTAACTCCTGTATCTAAATGGTTGCTTAAGAGAAACAGGCAGGAACAAAGCTGCAGAGGCTTAGTCACGTCTCCAAAAGAGACTGGCCCATCTTGAAAAATGAAGCCTGGAATACACTAGATTATAGCAGAGTGATATGGATCATACCTGCCTTGGAGATGTTCCAAAAGAAATGTGTTGTTCACAGCTTGGCCAGGAAGGAGGTATGAAATCCAGCAGGTATGAAGCAAAACATGTAAAAGACCATGGCAGTGATAGTGGGAGAGTTTAATTACCTAGACCTCAGAGTGGATTACATTAAGCGGAGGAAGCAAAGCTTGATCTGGTACAGGACTGCTTTCTAATTTAATGTGTACATAAACTGGGAAGGAAGGGAAGAATGCCAGATGGGGTATTAAGCAACACGGAGAATATGATTTAGGACATTAAGGTATAAAAAAAAAAAAAAATAAAAAAGAGCAGTTACTGCTCAGCTAAAACATCTTCTGCTTCAACATTCTCCATTCCAGAAACAAGGTGTAGGTACCTTCCAGAAACAGAGCGCAGAGATACGAGCTGCTGTGCCTACACAGCCCTGCTGCAGCAATGGCTGGGCCTGAGAGCTGGGCTCTTACCCACACCTACCCTCTGCTCCAGTACAAGGCTCTGGCACAGGCAGCGTGTGTTCTGCAGCCAGCTGGCAGACCTGCGGATAGACCAGCTTTCAGGAAGGCTACGGAGACCTTGTAGATAAACTATGGTAGCTTTACGTCACCTCTGCCCTCTCTTGATCTGCTTAATGATCTGTAAAAGCAGGCGAGCAATGCCTGCAGGCTTGGGGACCTGTTTATATTTTAGCTGCCTCTTGAAGGTGCTTTCTGGGTCACAGAGCTGTCAGGAGTCACTTCACTTGCACACCAGAAACATCCCTCCCAAGGCAACTCCCTCCATGCCCTCCCGGTACATGGCGGGCCTCACAGCAGGCGTCTGAAGTGTAACATCTTCATGCACAGAAGGAAAAAGTTTATCAGATGGGGACTCGAGCTGGTAACAGTGGGATGGAGTATGACGCAGTAAATCAAACACAGCCATGAAATCAAGCACAAAAACATATGGAGGTGCCACAAAAAATCTAGCATAGACATAGAGCAGTAACAACCTTCTAGAAAGAAAAAGGGATTTATTTCAGAACCAGGTCGGATTATTCTTTTTCCTGAGGAAATATAAGCTTTCCTCCAAAAGGTGTTCTGGTAAGCTTCAGGCTTCCTTGTGAACCCTACAAAACATTGTTTAGAGCTCTTAACACCACGCAGCATCACCCCTGCATCATGCTAAAAAGCCTCGGGTAATTTATGAGCTATTTCATATAGAAGGTCAGATTCTGGTCTCATGCCACACACTGTAAAACTAGAGCCACTTCCACTTCAATATATCCAGATCCAGACAAGTTTGCCACTCAGGCCCCTGCTACAGTTTCAGTTTCCTCTGTTGTGTTATTATTATATTACTTAGCAAGTCTGCCGATGACATTGCATCTGAAATGGAGCAATTATAAACACTGGCAGGAAATGCTGGAGTAGCAAATGCTTTTAAAAAATGGCAAGGATGTGAAGAAATTCAATGGAGATCTTTCATCTGATATATGAAAAGCAGAGGACTGGGGAAGGAATCAGTGGGGCCACGGAAGGGAATGAGTGAGAAGTCAGTGACAGATGAGACTGATGCTGTGCTGAGCCTGAATTAATATCCTTTGCCAGAGTATTTACAGAAGAAGCTGAAGGTCATATCCCGGAAACAAGGATCCATTTTCTTGAGGGGGAAAAAAATTAAATGTTAAAAGGCTTTATGATCCAATCTGGACAGGTAGTTAGTTAATTAGAACTATTAAAAGTTGACAGGACCTGAGACTGAGATTAACTGCATCTCCGAAGTTGGAAGGAAATAGCAAGGGAAATTGGCAAAACTTTAGTAATCCTGCTTGATAGCTTCCTGAGGAAGGTGTATCTGCAGATTCCTAGAATGCAGCTACTCCAGCTTTTAAAAAGAATAATATTAAAGAAAATACAAAACCCCAAAACTTTTCTTTCTTTTTTTGTTTGTTTTTGTTTTTTTTTTTTAAATCAAGGAAGGATTTAGGAATCCACTCACCAGTAATCCCAACTGCAGCCACAGAACGGATATTGGAAACATTAATATGGGGCAGGGTTATGCAACATGTAGAAACAGCCAGCCTGGGGAAGGGAAGGAAAGGCAGCTGGATTCACGTCACGTCTGTCAAACGTGCTTTAAGTTCTTTCAGTGCTTTACTCAACAGAGAGGCAAAAGCGAAGTGACTGGCATAATTTATCCAGATGGAAGAGATTCATTTGGTGTTGCACCCCACAAAGAGATTGATCTGTAGAGTCAGTAAAGCATGAGATAGAAAAGGTGCAATAGCAAATGGCTTCAAAATTATCTGTGGGACGAGAAGCAAGGTGTCAGCAAAACGGCATGGTTCAGGGTGACTAGAGGGACAGGAACAAGGCTGTACTCCCAAATTTCAGCACCATACCTGCTTTTGTTCAACTTTTATATAAATAGCCCGCAGGTGATATAATTTTTAAAGTTGAGGTTTTTTGCTGATAGCACATAAGTGTAAAATGGTGCACAGAGCAAGCAAATTTAAAATTATTTGAATAAATTAGGCTTATGGACATGCAGTTCAGGGTGGCAAAGTAAGACATAATGACCCTAAGGCACCAAATATAATCATAGGCAGGTAAAAAAGGAGAAGAGGGAATACTGACCAGGGGAAAGGATATAGGGTAATTGCTGACAAAATACTAAATTAATGGTTAGAATAATCAGGGAAAACAAAGGCAGGCAAATTCTTCATGCTCATAGAGATAAATTCTTCATACTACATGCTGAGTTGTCTCTTCAGTAAAGCTGAACTGAGACACCTCTTCCAGCACTCTAAAAATACTGATAGAAAACCAAGAGCTTGAATGTAAAGAGCCACGCTGTCTCAATAAAGACACAATGTAAGACTTTTAAAATACATTTTCCCCCTCCCCCAGCAAACAAACACGCAAAATTACTTTCTTGTACTTTGAATGTTAATTTGGGGTCTATCTCTGTAAAAAAACCAAGTGTAAATAAATTGAAAGGTAGTTATTATCGGTGAAAACAGCCTTTTTACTGCAAAGGTTATGACATTAACCCAGGGAAAAATTCATGAATATTCACAATCACCATTTGTCATTAAGAATCATAAAATGAAATGTTGAGTAGGGCTTTAGAAAACTCCTCCAGCCTACTAAATTCCCTCTTCACTACTGCAATTATGCTAGCATATATACCACCACTTTTTTTTTTTTTTGGCAGTGCATTTTAGAAACCAAATTCCTGCAAGTTTTCCTTATCCTTCTCTACAAGGAAAAGAGAATGAAGATAGGAATCTCAAAGACCTGCAGAAACCTGCCAAAAAATTAACCACTAAAAATTCAGCCAAGGACTTCTTCAGGTGTTTGTAACCAAAGCCAGGAATTCCCCCAAAGAAACACAGATATTGTAAGAGGACAAAGTTACTGGGTTTGTCCCTAAATATCTCAGAAATTATTTAGCTTTCACATTTGCACCCATCAGATTTGTTCCAGCCACCAGGTTCTATGTAACGTGTGTGCAAACACAGCGGAGACCTTTTGCAAGGGAATAAAAGGGCTGGAAGCTTGACTGGAGGATAAAAAACTGTGAGGCTGATATTTAGGAGCAGCCATAGAAGGATGGAATAAAAAGATGAAATGAGGTGAGGCATTTCAGCTACAATCTCAATAGGCAAATGACTTTACCGACATTCCACAAAGCAAAGAGATGGCACAAAACTTGGGGTCTGCTTATTGAGCAAGAACAAATTCTGCAGAAGGCCTTAGCACTGGAGGGAAGGGATGAAAAGCCACACCAATAAGTGAAGAACCATGACTGAAGCAGAAACCATATGCATTCGATGAGCAGAGCAGCCTCCCACGTGGAGAGCAGCAGAAGTCCACGTGTGGGGACACGCACAGACGCGCAATAGCTTCTGAAACGTTTAGGAAACCTCAACTGTTGATCTTCATTTCCATTCACCCTCATGCTATGAAAATCAATGCACCAGTAAAGGCCTGACTGTCCATCAGCAAGGAGCACAGCTGTCCCCAGTGCTAAAACATCCCAGGCCATTTGCATTTACTGTGCTCAGTGACTACCACACGGCAAGGGCGGCGGGGCCAGGGTAATCCACACAAAGAGAAACCAGGCAAGGTACCCAGGAGTCCAGATGAAAAACAAGAAAAGGGGAGTGCACTCCCATCTGTCCCTACATTTCAGAAATAGAGGAAAGCAACAAAGCACAAATCCTAGAGATCTGAGCCATGTGACAGGAGCTAAGAATGGCTGGCCGGGCTCAGGTCCTCCAGGAGCCACAGCAGCCCAGGTCTGTATCAGAGCAGGGGGTAGCTCTCTGCTGTGGTGGCCTGGAGAGCAGCCCGAGCTTTGGGAGGCTTCTGGTTGCAGGCTGCTCTCTAACCCCAGTCAATAAAGGCCACTCTGATGATATGCTCTAATATCTGTCCCCAGCTGCTGCACTAGCTCAGGACCACTGGGTGTTTTTGTGATGTTAGCTGCACGTTATCCAGTCCCACCATCACCACCCCCTGCTCCAGTCTCAGAGTACCCACACTATCTTTGGGAGGCACATTTCCAAAACGCCCGAGCGACCCTTTTTCCCTGGAGTGAGCGAGCAGTGTAAGCAGATGTCACATTCTCACCCTGCGTCCACCTACTGCTGATGCTCCTGTAGCTGGTGTTCCTGTTGCATTCGCATCTTCCCTCTGGCCTATTAATATATACAGGCACTTGTGCTCATTGGCATGGTGACTGTGCTTATGTCAGTCACGCTTCTTTGTATTCTCCCTGCTTAGCCACTCGCTGTTGTGCAAAGGATGTGTGCATCAGGCTCAACACCTGCTAGAAATCTCTCAGCTCTCGGTGCCTTTCTGCTCTTCCCAAGCACTCTGTCCTCTGATCAAGTATTTTGCATTCTTTTTCCAATCTGATTCTCATTTTTATTACTTTTTCCACTCTTTATTTCCCAGCTTTTTCTTCCTTCCTTTGTTTTATTTGCTGTATCACTCAGGGTTTGTTGCATTTGAATCACAGTCATTCAGAGCCACATTAATGGACATAAAAAATTTTAAACCCCCTACAAAATCCCAGTTCCTCTTCCCTTTTCCCTGCCTCCCCTCACCCTTTGGGAAAAAAAAAAAAAAAAATATAGCTAACATCTTGCAAAAGCAAAAAAACGAAAGACGAGCAAACGGAAATTGTTGTCTGGCCTGTCTGACTCATCAACACGATGAATCCTGAAAGCACTTACATGCAACGGTAACCAGACTGGTAACTACACCATCACCTTAGGCTGATGGGGGTCCTTACTGCTGCCACCTGGCCAATAGCACCCCGTCCCCTCCAAGGTCTTTGTTCCTACTTGTCCTCTCTCACCGGGGGTATTGCGCAATGGCACACCTCCTAATGCAAAATCTGATCCAGTTTAAAAATCAAACCTGGCCAAACAGGACAACTATTTTCAGCCATATCCGGTTCTTACCGTGGTGAAGATCTAACTACGAATGTATCCTCAATCACAGATAACCAGAATTCACTATTTCAGTAAAAGGATTTTGGCAAAGCCCTCACAAAGCTTAAATGGTCTACAGAGACACCCGAGATTTTGGCAGCGTTTAAGCTGGGAAGGTTTCTTTGGTTCAGGGAAGACCCTTGGGGTACTTAGAGGAAGACTCTAATTGAAAACCTAGCCCTTGCTGTGTAAAGCAGATGTTTTGATATGAAATAACATCAGGAAAACATTTGAAAAATGGGCTAGCTACAGTAGGAAATTAAAATACATTTCAATCCCTTACCACTTATTTTGTCCCCTGAATTCTCCGTTCCCTTTCTTCTGTATTCATTTAGATCCTAAATGCCACAGTGCTACTGGTATGGTTTTAGATGGTATATATTATAATATTTATTACTATTAATGTTTAAACATCTTATGAACTCTCAAAGTAGAATTTGCCCCCCACACACTCGGCAGGATTCCTTTCTTACCACAAGAACTAGAAGCGCCTTGCAGATACAAACCCACGCAAAGCTTCCCCCCGCACTGCCTTTCCAAATGGCCCAGAAAACAACTCGGGGCCCCGAATCACAGCCCAGGGTTCAAATCTTAACGTTCAGGAATTCACTTTACACCACTCCTACCACTTTGAGGAGAGCTGCGCAGGGCCGCCCCTCACCACTCATCATTTCCTCCTTCCTTACAGAGTTTTCTTTCCTCCGTCCGCTTGCTGCGTTATTTCCCAGAGGACTGCTGCTGGATTGACTGGGCTTTAATTGCTCGGCCCCGCTGGGCTCAGGGTGGAATTTCACCTTCACTTCTCCCCCTCCTGCTCTCTGGAGCTGCTGCAGCTCTCGGTGATTTCTGAGCAACAGCGATTAGCGATTCACTGAGTTGGTCACTTTATTGCCTTCATGTGGCTACGCATGACATAGGCCGGCTGACTTGCATTTATTCCCACTATTCCCTCTCTGCTTTCTAAAAGCTCTTTTCCCAAGATCTGTAGTATTTTCCAACTGTACCTAATTTTAAAAGAAGTTTAGTGTCGTTAGGACTTTCCTCATCGCTCCTGTCTTCCTCCTCCTGCTGATTTATTAACGGACACGCTCTTTGCAGCATCGCTCCTGCTGCCGATGCATTTGTACGGTCAGATCTCATTCCCCAGGCCAGCTCTAGCCAACTTTGCTACTTCTACCCCCCCATCCCCACCACACAGCTTTCTCCAGGCAAGATTTTCTTGCTTTTGTCTGCCTGCTTCTCTGTTGACAGAAGGGCACCTTTATGCCCTCATATACACAAGTCATCCTTCATGCACCTAGAACAGGTAGAAATTTGCTGCCACATAATTTCTGGCCCAGAGCCGTCAGGAAAACAGGTTAAAGTGCATGAGGAGTATCTGCATTATCACAAACCGGGACACCTCAGCAGCATCGGGCAGAAGTTGCCTGTATCCTTTGCTGTGAATCATTCCTTGGACTCCCCGTGAGACCTAGTCAGGGACAAAGGCTCTGCAACAGGCATGAAGGTGTTTATCGTGGAGAGGGGCTCAGCTATCTTGCTCCTGCCTCTCTTCTGTCCTCTTAGAGCAGCTCAGCACTGCCAAGGGGCCAACAACCTGGACCGGGTTTCCTTGCACTTCTCTGTTTCTGACTTTCCCTGTTTCTTTATCACTCCCAACTGTGCTCAGGGGGTACTAATTCTGCCTGTGCTCACCTGTCCACATGTCCTGGCCTGGATCCTCCTGCCCCAGGACACACAGACTGCCCAGTTGGTCCCCTTCATTCTCCCAGTGCTACAAGCACAGCATCTCCAACACACGATCAAGTAGATCCAGGTCAAAGGTACACCAGCAGTATTTTCAGTTTTTACATGGTCTCAAGCTATGCAGCCTCCAGCTGGAAGCATAACTTACAATTTAACTTTGGCAGGATTTTCTCAGAGCGGATTAGTTTCAGTGCCTGTCTCTGAGAAAGTGAACCTCCCTTTGCCAACTCTTGCCTCTTCCTCTTGGTCCTTCTGGTTGCTTTATCCTATACCATGAAGGCATATTGTGCCTGCTGAGTACATGGGAAAAAAACAGGGACGAGCTACGAGAACAAAGGCACACCAAACATCCATCTAACATATGAGAAGATGAGAGAACGGACTAATGTCTCATTCCCAAGTTTAACAAAGAGCTTGTTAGCTTCTTGCTCTTTCATCCAAGCCTGTGAGCTCCCTTATGAAAGAGGAAAAAGGCTACACACTCTCTGCTCATCTCCAAGGGGTCTGTGCTCCAAGGCCAGCCTTGTGCAGAGGACCCTCACTGGAACACAAGAGTCCTGCGGTAGCACAGGAGATCTTCAGGATGGCAGCTGGATAGACAAACCCTGGTGTTGTCATGTAAGGCTGCATCTGTTGCTTATGTTCAGCGGGGCAGGGGAAGTAGCCAGTGAAGATAAGGAGTAAATAGGAAAGAAAGGCATCTGCATGAAAGCAAAATTGAGCAGAAAGACCTCCAGAATGCAAAAAATAAGGGCTTTGGCCTGCACAGCCTCTGCTGATGGGCTTGCACAAAGGGCCTCGGCATGCAGCAGGTATTCCAGCTCTGCCATTGTGCTGATAATTAAAAACAATAATGAAAGGGAGGGGTGTTTTATGCCTGCACTCTAGCCACAGCTCCTGAGCTGCAGAAGCTGAGTGGTCCCTCTGCAGCAATATTTGCATTACCGCTAATCTGTAATTGGGATCCACACTTAGCTCTATGAATACTCTCTCTGACCATTTTCAGACCTTTACCATTCAAGTCAAGAGGCTCCTTCCTCTAGAAATCATATTAAGATTTGAAAGCATGTTTCCTAATTTGTTTTAACAGGCTGCAATGATTTCTGCTCATATCTACATCAGTGCATTGTTTCCCCAGCATACAAGTCAAAAATAAGACCAGAATCATATCCATTCCATAATTCCTTCTAAAATCAGGTATATAGGAATTAAAAAGTGTTGATATTGTTACATGTCTCTCATCTAGCACCAGAAAAGAATTATGAAGTCTTAATTTCTCCCTCAGACAGGAAAGACCAAATTCACATACAAATCTAAGTGAACCTGAAGTATTCCATCCAAAGCAAGCTAGCCGGTGTAAGCAAGCTACCACTTACTTTAATTTCCATCTTCTTGCACCCTTCTGATTGCTGTCTTTCTTGCTACATGTGTCTTTCAGCCCCATATCATTAAAATTATTCCATGTTAGACTTTCAGATTCAGTTAGATCAAGAGGATTAATTTCAGAGCTGGTGAGTAAGAAGGTGTAAATTCTACACTGGGGTGTGAGAAGGGATCGGATTTTCCCTGCAGGCTTTGGCTGTCCTCCTGGATTTACACGGGAAGGAATCCCAATCCCTTTATCACTGTCAGGAAGAGGCTGAGGAATCTACAAGTACACAACAGAGCAGCTTAGATTTATTCAGACTCATCTCTTAGTTTGGGCCTTATAGGAGTATCGCATAGACTCGTCCCTTCCAAATTTGAGGCCTTGTCTGAAAACTGTGGGAGACGTTCCTTCTTAGGCAGATAATTCTAGAGTTAAACAAACTAAAAGGATACATAAAATTATGCTGTCCCCAGTATAACCGAGGACATACTCAGATCTCTAAATGCAAGCCATGTGAATGTCCAGTGTCATCTAACTTAATTTTTCTTCACTTAAATGGGAAGCTGAATGATCAGAGCTGCTGTGTGGCTACAGCTTTCACTAAGCCCTGACTGTTTACAGCACTCCCGGGAGGAGAAAAACCAAGTCATTTATTTAGGTGAATTCCTATAGATGGAGGTTTGTAATTTCGGTTTTGCAAGCCTGAATGTTTGCAGATGATATAAAAGGATGTGAAACGGATATTGACTAAAATCACCTCAACATTTAGATAGTTCCTGAATGTAATAAAATGTCCCTGCCAGAATGATCAGTTTTCTGTTGGTGCAAATTCAGCCTGAAGATAAACAGGCACGACTTCAGAGATGCCAGTGGAGTTAGCCCCAAGATAAATTTGGACCTGTAAATCCAGCCAGAACACAGATCCCCACAAATATTTCAGACTTTCTCCAGCCTTCCTGAAAAGACCACTCCTTCTGCTTTTAAGCTTTGCAAGGAAATAAAAGATGGATTGCAGACTCTCACCCACTGTCTCAAGTGAAAATTCTCATTGCAGTCTTTTTGAAATTCAGAAACTTTTTGTCCATTTAATAAGCTAGAACCTTTCCCCACTGGGCAACTGAAAGTTATCACCACCTAATGATTATTCAGTGACATCTGCAAACTAAGTTTGATGTTTTTGGGTCAGTTTCTGTTGGACAGATGTCAGTACCATAAACTATGCTATCGTTGGCACTAATTGGGATTATCCTCGTCAAACAATCTGCAGTACAGGAAAAAAAAAAGCAGCACTTACATTAAATTTCCCTTTTGCCTATGCAAGTTTTTCTTCACATCATGGACACTTTCTCTTACTTGTTCCTGTACCTTCGAAAAACAGAAGACTCACCAAGGTAAAAGCTCAGGCTCTTCAAGCAGCATTAAACCCAGAGTTCTGTGTCTGGATCCCCACGGAGAAGACACAGACATTAAATCTCATTCTAAACTGTGTTTACTCTCAGTAAATATTTCTTCTTGCAAAAAGCATTGCCATGGCATTGTGCAAAGCTGTATAAACAGTTGTAATTTTTGTCCTACTTTTTGATCCTTGCAGCTTGGGTCCAGGTTGCTGAATTGTTCAGTTGTCAAGGGCAGATTTAAAAATTTTATGCATCGGCATGGCGTGTGATGTAAGCTCTCATGCACCTGACATCTCACGCATGAATAAGTCAGCCATGGCTGGTGATTCACTGCTGAATTGAAAGACAAATAAGAGTAGCTTTCTATGAAGACAGAACGCAGTGAGCTCAATTCTACAGTTAGGAATTAAAACATATTTTAAATCTCAAATTAGATTTTGTTTTTAAAATGTTCCCTAGCAAACTGTTTTCTGTAAATCACTGGACCTGTGTAACTTTCCCTGTGCAAATATATGCACACTGGGTCTTTTGACTGTCTTAAATGTGCTGTAATCTACTCCTGACTGACTTAGTTTTTTTACTTGCCCCTATGCAAATTGCAGTGCTCCTTTCTCTTTCTGTGCCAGCCTCAAATAATCACCTTATGTCGTGCACTAAAGCACTGTCACGAACTAATATTTCTCTTTGGACTTTCTGGGTCCTGCAGTGGGTATGGTACTGCAGGACAGGACAGAAATCCAAAAGCACCGGGTATGGTACTGCAGGACAGGACAGAAATCCAAAAGCACTGGGTATGGTACTGCAGGACAGGACAGAAATCCAAAAGCACTGACATTTTAGATGAGTCACTAGCTCTGAATGCATTCAGGAGTGGCAAGCAGTTACCGAGTAGTTAGCAGCTGCACAAAGTTAGCAGTTTTATTTTGTAAGCAAAAGATGAAAGCATGCAGAACAACTATCTGCTGTCCAGAATTGTTTGGTTCGTATTTGTCTATGTCCCAAAGCTGCAAACAAAAGCATGAGCTCACTTCAGACCTGCAAAGCTGCACCCTGTCCACTGCCTTCGCAGGGAGCGTTCACATTGAACTGTGCAACTTTGCAAAATCAGGGCCTTGATTTGAGAGGTCTTGATAATTTTTCACAGACAGGCCTCAGACTTGCCCTTCCTATCCTATTGGCTTCAGTGTGAATTATATATGAATTTCCAGGGGCAAGATAAGGGCCACAGTTATTTCTCTCTCTTCTCAGTTTCCAGCCATTTCTTTTCATTTATTCCACACCAGCAGTTACAAAAAGCGGTCTGGGGATTGGAGTGCCCTGCTGGCAGGGAGCGATCAGGAGTCTGAGTTTGTTAATATGGAGAGTCTTCAAAATAAACAGGTAAACTGAAAGATACCAGAGGAAAATTATTACAGGGGGGGAAAAAGGGGATTTATGTCTAGCTCTGACAAACTGCTAATACCAGCTCTCTTAACCTACAACTAGTCCACAGCACTTTCTTCCACGTCTGTTTTCCAGGGAGACATTTCAAGGCAAGCCTCCCAGAGTGACAATCACTCTCCCAGAATAACAGACACAAAGGATATTAGAAAAAAAACAAAGGCTGATTGAGAAGGAAGATTTTAAAGGGCAGCCAAATTCCTTCCTATGGCATACTGGGACAGAGCTGTCATCTGTGCTTCTTTAAAAAAAAAAAGAAGAAAAAAAAACATCTCCCGGGCTCCTAGTTTAATACTTTTTTTTTAGGTCTTTTGGTCTAATCAGTGAGGATGAGGTAGACACATTCGTGTCCTTCAAAAAAGCTAGTAGCACCAAGAGTTTCCAATTACCCTTTAATTAAAATATTAATTAATTAACAAAGTGTATTTATGGAATAATTATATAATTTCACACACCATTGATCGTATTTTAAACAAATTCATTTAATTAAGTTGACATGTACACTGCATGCTCTCTGTAGAGTTATTCTTAGAAACCAGTGCATGTCTCCCTTTAAGGAGATTCAAAGTGCACAGGGGGAAGTTTACAATGGCCCACAGTGGTATTCAGAACAGAAATGAAGCCACTTCATACTTTTAAGTAAATTTAATACCAGCGACTGTATCCCCGAAGGCTGAAGTCCTCTATCTGCATAAAAGGCACTGGGAAGGCAAGAGCAGCACGAGCTTTCTCACTACCAATATCCCTCATCCTGACCTAGAGGGGCTGACTTTAATAAATGGTTAATCATTATCCTCTTCGCCAAGCCTGTTAAGCAGCTTAAGAAGCTTGGCATTTCTGTGGTGGGACTCAGCTAAGGCTACCAAATCATTTCCCACAGCCTGCCGAAAGCCACCGCACGCAGATAGCGCAGTGTGCCGGGGCAGCATTTAAAGAGAGCTCCGGGTGTATCTGGCAGATTTCCCCATGGAGTCATCAGTTTTGCTCTGCCTCCTGCTTCCATGGGCTCGTGACAGGTTGTGGCCCCAATTCAGGGGACTGTCACCTTAGTTTTCCTTCCAGCAGCTGCAGTCTGGTCTGTCTTGGCGGTGTGGCCTCCTGCATCCTTACCATTTTTTAAGGTTAATTCAGAATTTCCTAACATCCCTGTTCACAGTTTGGGTCTCTGATGCCCATTACCATCTATTTCTGAATGGACTCCAAATTACCTGTGCAGTTCTTAAGTCTTAAACTTGTTACAAGTGTCTCTTTTTTCTTTTGACCTCTCACAGGAAACTAACACTGCATTTCTAGAGGCTCATGCTTTGCAACTGCACCATTCCTCCTCTTTTTGCAATGGTTTGGTAACAGTTTCTTACTCACTTCAATTATTAAACAGGGTTAGCTTGCTGAACAAGCCATATTAATAAAGCTACTTGCCTGTTGCTCATATTCCTTTTCAGAAGCTCCATTCAACTTCATAAAAAGATTTTTGCTGAACTGCTTTTAGGCATTCAGTGCTCTCCCTGTTCCCTGCGAGTCCTTAGCTGCTGTTCTCTGATGTTCCCCACTCACAACCTTCCTTCCCACTCCTCCCCACACAGGACACCTCACAGACTTCTTTACTGCTTGGTCAAGGTCTACTCTGCTTGCACTCTGCAGCCTTCTCCCTGTACAGCCAGTATGATAACACTTGTCACCAGTTCCTAATATATGTGGCAGCTGTCACCAGATGAACATTTTGTTGCACGTATAACACAGACCTTGTGATAGTCATCAAGCAAGTTCAAATCTGTGCAGAGTGCTGACTTGGACTCGTGTTAATGAAGTAATGGGAATTACACCCATAGGGATCTTGACTCAACAATGTCACTGAAATGGGCTATTCAGGAACGTGGATATCAGAAGCTGAATCTATCTAGGAAAAGATAATGTAACGTGCCTCTGGATGTTTACAGTTGTATATTTCAATCCTTTTTGTTTCCTTATGTCTTTAAGGTATTTTTTTAAGGTCATTAGAGTCTGAAAATTCAGCTGTCACTCTTTTACTCTTTTGTTCTAATTGAGACTATATCCATAATGTAATGAAAGTTGCCATAAATTGAAGAAAGGAAGAAAAGCAGCCCTCAAGCTCCCCTAACCAGCCCCATTCACTTGATTTCTCATGATTGATGATGGAAGTCAGAACAAGAGAACTTGCTGAAATTTTCAAGAGCCTATTAATGCAGCTTGGATTTTTTAGTTTTTGTTCAGTTACAGCTAAATACAATAAAATCCTGCACTAAAACTGGTATTTAACACAACAGGTAGCACAGAATTTGAGTTCAGTTTAGGACTACACACGTCTGAGGAAAGCTAGCCAAACGCAGAAATAAATTATGAGACTAACAAGATAAAAAGAGATGAGAATATGAGCAGTATACAAGCGTTCCTCACAAATGGGCAACTTTTCAAGTCATTCATTAGAAACCAAGATGAAGCTGATTCATAACTGAAAAAAATCCAGGCAGATTCTGCACTAGCAAGGCTTGCAAGAGCTCCACCGACTTCCCTTTCCACTGTCTCAGATTCTCCTGGTTTTAAAAGAAAAACTGATTTAGTAACAATCTATTATAACAGAGCACAAATACAGGCCATGCAGAGAATGGATTGAGAAGGACTTGGGAGTGTTGGTGAATGAAAAATTGAGTATGAGCCAGCGATGTGAGCAGGCAGCACAGAAATCCAACTGCATCCTGAGCTACATCAAGAGAAGTGTGGCCAGCCGGTCAAGGGAGGTGGATTCTTCCCTCTACTCCGCTCTGTTGAGAACCCACCTGGAGTACTGCATCCAGGTCTAGAGCTCCCAACACAAGGACACAGACCTGCTGGAGCATGTCCAGAGGAGGGCCATGAAAATGATCAGAAGGATGGAACGCCTCCTGCTATGAAGAAAGGTTGAGTGGAGGTTGTTCAGCTTGGAGAAGAGAAGGCTCCAGGGAGATGCAATAGTGGCCTTCCAGTACCTAAGACGGGCCCTACAGGAAAGCTGGAGAGGAACATCTTACAAGACCACGTAGTGATAGGACAAGGGGTAATAGCTTTAAACTGAAAGAGGGTAGATTTAGATTAGATACAAGGGAAAAATTCTTTACTGTGAGGATGATGAGGCACCAGAACAGGTTGCCCAGAGAGACTGCAAATGCCCTATCCCTGCAAGTTTTCAAGGCCAGGTTGGATGGGGCTTTGAGCAATGTGGTCTAGTGGGAGGTGCCCCTGGAATGGCAGGGGGGTTGGAACTGGATGATTTTTTAAGGTCCCTACCAACCCAAACCATTCTATGGTTCTATGAATAGCAGTAATCTCTGTCTTCTGCTGTCCAGGGAAGTATTCTGATATTCAGACATTTACACCAGCAAAGCATGTAGACCAAACATCCCACTCCACTTCTTTTTCTTTCACGTTTGTAGTGTCCTTAAATCCATGTTTAGATACTCGGGTAAGGGGCCTGAGATTTAACTGTGCTAAGCATCCAGCAGTTTTTAATGAAACCACTGCCCTTTGTTAAAAATTATTACTGTGTGAAGCTCTTCATCCTACCTCTTTCCAAAGGCCCTTTCCCACTCTCCCTGTAGATTTCTGAGCATTTTGTCCACAACCAAACAGATCTTCCCAGCTGCACAATTCTCAGTCCCTAACAAAGCACAGCATGTTTTCTTACTCTCATGGCCAACCTCTTTTCTTCCACCTCCCCTTCCACCTCACAGCCTCTGCCTGCTGATTCCCAGCCAGCTCTTGGACTTTCCACACAGGCTGGTTGTGATTGGCCCAGCTTTTCATCTTAATATATTACCCCAGGATTACAATTACTTTTTTTTTTCCTTTGCTCTCTGTTACAGCCCCTTTGTCTTTAGCCTGACCCTTGAGTACTGTTGTTTCCCATCTCCCCAGTCCATCCACTATTTTCTCCCTCTCAGTTTTTCCTCTCTGCCTTCTCTGGAAGCCCTTAATCACACCCCTGTGTCCTCCCTGCGTCACCTCTTTCCCTCTCTCTCTTTCTCTCTCCAGTTACAGCTCTGCAGGCAGGGTTTATGAGCTGGGATCTCTAGTGATGTCCTACAGGAATATGCCTTGGCACACTGTCTGGACTGTTCAAGCCCTACTGCCCTCCTGAGTGCCACAAAAAACTCTATGCAGAGAGGCAGAACAGAAGAGAAATGCTTTACAGCCACTTTCTTGTATGCCATTTTTTCTTCTCAGCATCTAAGGAAGATTTAGAAGCGGGGGAGGAAAGAGCCTAGATTTACAAACAACAATCAGGCAGGTAAATATTCTGCAGTTTAGTTGCAGTCAAGGGAATATGGGAAGAGTGTATTTAAGGGAGAATAAGCCAGAGTCCCCTAAGCTCATAACTGAGCTAGCAATTTCAAATTCTTTCAAATTCTTCTGGTGTGTCACCCAGCTACCTCAGTACTAATAATATCCTACCTGGAATCCACTTAGTCCTCTTTAGAAATAATTCGTATTGTACAGCCCAGTCTGGGCTGGTGAGCTGAGTGCCTGCTGAGAGGTGCTCAGAGCTAGGGCACCAACACCATCAGGTCCCACCACTGAGGATATAGATAGAAGAGAATGTAAACAAAACATAAACAGCCTTGCTCTGCTCTCAGCTATGTTTCCTTTGTTAGCTGATTTTAGAAGAAGACTGGTATCACCAAGAGCAAAGCTTGGAACAAATTGTCAGTACTGATTATATCTATGTAAGAGCACAGCTACTCACCAGCTCCTGCAGCACGTATTCCCAGTGGGAGAAGCTAGACTGGTGCAAGCAGAGATGGAGTACTTCACTGAGCTGCATGGTCAAATTGAGTCCCCAAGGCCCAGAATCATGCCCAGGATCTTCCCTCCCTTGCAGTGCTAGTTCCTGATAAGATAGAAACCAACAGGGAATGAGCACATTTTTCTTGATGCATCAAGATATCTACATGACTCTCTGAAAGCCTCTGCTACCAATCATCATGGTAGCAGCTTACCCCTCTCACAACTCCTTTTAACCTTCATCTACTACCAGTGGGCTCAGTTTGAACTTTCAAAGGAAGCAAACATTTATTCCTAGAAACATATCACTTAGTTTATGCAACCTCACAAAGCAGACAAAAGTCGAGTCCAACATCAAAGTGAAGCAGAACATCACAGTAATCTAGAAGCCAAAGTCCTACAGAAACCAGGAGAAATTTGGCTCCCAAGTGAAGTCCGTTAGAAACCAGAAACTCTTATTTACTGCCTCCCAGACTGACATGTTGAAGTGTGTTTTACATAGCACTGCTTTGCTGTAAAGTACCTTGCATTGCACTGCAGAGACGGGATTGCCACTCAAAACCAAAAGGCCCTTAACAATTTACTGAAGCACCCAAGCCTTCCTCCCCTCCTGAATCAGACTCTTCAAAATCATTAAAGATCCGAGCACAGTGTGAAAAGGAGAGCTCTTTTGTGTTGGAAGTACCAACTCTGTTGTTGCAACAGCCTGGAAACTACACCTCCTAGTTGCATACACCCATGAAGCAAAAATAACCTGTGTTTCCATATGAAACTTGAGAGCCGGCGGGTTCTGGCTGGCACTGGGGGTGGTGGTGCTCCCCACCATGCAGCAATCCCACCTGCCTGCCTCCACAGTAATTGAACATCTATCATAACAAGTGATTACCCAGATGAAGATATCAAATCTCTTACTTCTCCCCCTCATAATGAATTTAGCATTTCTCAGGACAATGAGCCTTTAAATTATTGATCACACAAAGAGTCCATAACTTATTAATATATGAAAAGAACAAAAAATACACCTCTATACTTTTTTTATATTTTTTTCTAGTGAGAAGTAATTGGAAAAAAGCTCAGAAGAAAAAAAAATATCATTAAAAATAAAAAATATCTATCTGCACACTTAAAGTATTTTATGCAGGGCTTTTTTCCTTAATAAGTCATGGTTAGCGTGAAAAAGAACGTGCCAAAACCTGGTATTTTAATTAAACAGTGTACATTTCTCATTGGTTTTGTTTGCTTTTCTGAACGTGGATTCCTCTAAGGTCCCTAAAGCTAGCAAACTCCAACGCTTTAAAGACATTCCCCTGTAATATGTAATTGAAATCCCTTAAAATATTTAGAGAGTTCTAGGAGGGAAAGTTCTGCAACAATAAATTACTGTAGTGTCACGGTAGCAACATCGATGACATGGCTGAGAGGGCACAGTAGTTTTTAAGTTCCTATTCTTAGCTACTTCTAATTTTGCCTATATGCTGAAATTTTTTAGTGTTAACTCCAAATTGTACCTTTGGAATGCCTTTTTTTTTTTTTTTCCCCCACTCCATTTCCTAATTTAGTTCAGCATCTTAAGTGAAAAGCAGTTTTCTCCTAAAACACCAAATTTATCATGCCTAGAATTGAATGAAAAGGGTTGGGTTTGTCTTTTTAAAGGAACAGAAGTTAGAAATAGCTCCATCAGGTAAGAGCATTTCTGCACAGCTTGCACGTTTTTACCCCAGCCTATGAGCTTTTCTAGGCTGAACTAGGATGTGCCTCAGTCTAGCAAGGGACACGCACGCACCCATCTAACCAAGCATGGGGACAAGTCCCATAGAGCTCTACACAGGTTCAGAGCCAAAGACTTCTCAGGATCCAACCTCCCTTTACAAGATATTTAATTCATAAGGTAGGACCTCGAGCCTTCCTTCCCGTTCTGTATTACTGAAAATAAACCAGCATGTAGCTGTACAGAATTTAAATCTTCACTATTATTTCCTAGGCTTATGATTGAGAAGACAAATCTTAAATACATGGAGTGGAAAGTAACTGCTCATCCCGTATTTTCATATCCTGAAACAGAAGATTGCTTCCCTTTTCAGACAGCTTAAAATCTTAGTTATTTGGGGCCAGATTTTAAGGAATTTAGATGCTCAACTCCCATGCAGCTGCTTAATGAGGTATTCAAATACAAGAGGCCTTCACAGCACTTGAGAGACCATTCTGCGCTTTCCTCTTGGTAATTGTTTTTCAAGCTTTATCTTTTCTCTGGTTCATTCTAGACTTTTCTTACTTTTGTTTGTAGGTCTTTCCAGGGCTTCCCAGGATGTCCCAGGGTAATTTCCCCTCTGCCCTGCAGTTTGGTTTTATGCATTTTAGAGAATTATTAGGCAGATCGCTGCCCTTTTACAGAGGTGATGCCAACAGCACTGACATTGCAACAGGGTGTGGACACAAAGCCATGGTCTCTTGTCTTGGGTCAGCCGCTGCTTTTCAGATACTCTCTGGCTGTACATTCACAGCAGAAAATGCTGTTGCAGAATCCTTTACCTTTCAATCAGAAAGAGTAAAAATAGAGGGTAGCAGGCCAAATTATCAAAGAGGATGTGTTGGGTTAAACAATACCAACAAAATCTGGAGGGTTAAATGTCTAAGCAGACAACAAATGTTACTTTCTGGCAAATTTTTAATGAGATGTTTAAAACCAAACATGCCGTAAGGTAGTTTGTATCTATCTACAGAAGAGTGCGTGTAGAAGCCAGGAGCCTTACTTAATACAGGCAATAGTGGTTGAAACTATAGGTTGGTAAATGGAATTCAAGGACAAACCTGTCCTGCTTTTTAGTATGGACAAAAAGACGGACAGACAGACGGACAGACCTCTCTAACGTGCTAGACCCTGTGAGGCTGTCGGCGCCAGTGAGCAGAGAAATCCCAAGTTGCTCGGACTCGCACAGAGGATTTGCCCCCTCCCCTCCCGACTGCCCTTAGGCAAGCGCAGGCGCCCGGCCCAGGCGGCACCGCGGGTCCCCGCTCGGAAGACGGTTGAGACACGGAAGGCGGTTGAGACACGGAAGGCGGGAGGGTTTCCCGAGCAGCAGGGCGAGCTCCGCTGAGCCGCGGCCCTCCAGCAGCGCAGGGTTCCCGCGCAGCCGCGTCCAGCCGCGCCCCGCCCCGCCGGGGGATGCCCGGCCGGCTCCAGCGGCGGGACCGGCAGCGGAACGGGGAAGGGGCCTCGCCGCGGTGCCTTATCCCAGAGCTGGCCCCGGCCCCGCTCGCCCTGTAGCTGCCGCCCGCGGGGTGCCCGGAGGAAGCCCCGGCCCGGGGCAGCGCCTGCGGGACTCTGTTAGGAGGGCTGGGAAAGCCGGACCGCCCCCTTCCCACTTGCCGCCCTGGCTTCCAGGCTACTTGACAACCCTTCCTCGGAGGAGCAGCTCTGTATTCCAGCCAGGATGCATCATCGGGATAAAAATGCGTCTCTGTACTTCACCGACCTCCTTTTCTTTTCTACACACACACCCCACACCCCCCCCAGGTAAAAACGAGGTGAAAAGACTCTACATTAGCGTGTCTTCTTTCTCAGTAACCCGTGACACTTCTCAGTATACTTAACAGTATCCATAACAACCAATATTCCTTCAGGAAGTTTTAATTACAGCATTCTTTGGAGCTGTTGATTGTTTATTTGACAAGACAAAGAACACGGGAAGAGAAAGATTCATTGAGAAATACGCTTCAAACTGTGCTGAGGAAAAGGCTGTTTTCCACTCATTTCTGATGCATAAAAAGCCACATCAGGCATAGGATGGAAAAAGAGATCTTAAAAAATAAAAAAGTAAGGTGCCTGTACCTAGTGTTGCTCTCCGAAGAGGGATCACGCTGAACAAATTACAAGGCAGTTGGAGAAACTGGAAGATACACTGATTCCAGATTATTAAAAAAAAAAAAAAAAAAGAAAAGTAGAAGAAAAACAACAGTGCTGGAACTTTCTAACTAATGCTGAGCTAGATTTTGGTGCCCTTAGCCGTTATGGGCGTTTATTTCAGGGGTGCAAATACCAGAGAAAGGTATTTTTAATGTGAATAAAAGCCAAGACTAATCACAACATAAGAAGAGCAAACAGCAGTGCAGACTGGGATGTGTATTTAAGGGAAAAAAGAAACTAAGGAGGAAGGAATGAGAAACTAGTAATAAAAACATCAAAGGATAAGGTAAATCAATTAGAAAAAACAGGAAAGAAAAGAGCTGCTCAGTTTAAAAGGATGGGCAGACGATTCTTCCTCAATTACTGGATCTGATACAGAATAAAGACAGCAACAGCTTTCGAAGTGTAAGGTCTTGGTTTCCATTCTATGACCTAGGGGTGCAGGGAGAAATCCACATGGACTTTAATGTGCTAATTCCGTGTGTACAAACCACGGTGTATTCTTAATTAACCCTGTCCAGAACAAACCCAATAGTCTGACAATGGCACAGACAGACTAGAGAAGATATTCAAAGTCATGCATGAAAGTGATGAATGCTACTGAATATATATTTATGGGATCATCTACATTTCAAATAAATCCAGGTTTTGGTCAAGTTTACACCAGTCATGGGGTCATTGTTTCACATAGTGGCAACCAGAAGATCCAGCCGTGTTTCAGGAACTTGAGTGTCCTGTCATCTAGCCACTGAGACACTAAGTGCGAGCTGAAATTTTCAGGCTGTGATCGCATTAGCGAATTTTGACACCCATCGTAGCAGAGTACAAGTAGACAGGGCTCAAGCATGAAAAAAAAACAACCCATGAAACAAAACAGTCCAATATTCCCTCCTGCCTCACTTTGTCAGTGTTAAAATCTCTCTAGGAGTGTAATATACCATAGGATGCTTCACCATCAAGAAAGATACCAGCTGGGGCTTTGATGTCAAGAATATAAGCTTGCCATGCAAGAATCCAGAGTAAGAAATTTCAGAGGAGGAAGAGGCATGCTGTGGAAATCTCAGGAAAAGGCCTTTCAAAGCGAGGCAAGATCACAGCTTTCCATTCTCCTCGAAGTTAATTACTTAACCTCCTAGAAAAAGCAGCAGAAAAATTGCTTACACATGACCTACAAAGAACAGGCAACACAGGAGAGAAAAAGCAAATCAGAACTGAGAGTCTGCTTTTGCTTAGATGCTGGGCAATGGTGGTGGGAGACACTGAGTTAGTGGTTTTACTGTGGTTACCACAGTGGGACCCTGATTTCTGAACTGGACCTCTGGACATCAGTACAAGAAAGATAAAGAACAGAGAGATGCTGACTTTCTATTTCAAAAGCAGTTTGGCCACTTGAATTTACCTGCACCAGTCAGAAAGTGTGTATACTCTGGCTCCTCTCTGCACGCTCCTTTGCATTCATGTTTGTGTCCTTCACACTCCAATTTTTCTGTTCCTTATTCAACTACTGAATCTTCTTTGCCTGCATGTGAGCAGACATGGCCTTATATCTAAATTGTTGTTCTTATCTGGTTTAGTATTTCAAAGTACACCACTTGTTTCCAGGCTGACAAGCGTGCTGAGGAGCGGCCAACACCACGGAACAGGGCCCAGGTACCCCGTGATTTAAGGTAATTTGAAGAGAGAAAGTCACTGAAGGGAGGAGAGAAAGGGAAAAAGTGTTAAAAGAGGAAAACAAGCACAGACATGGCATCTTTACTTCCCCAAGTCTCACTGGAAGCGAACAGGAAATAAGAAGAGTGAGGATCCCCTCCACATAAGCGAGAGTGGCAGATTCCAGCCCCGTGATAGCTGTCGATTTTGAGTAATCCTGATGGGTACATTTAAATCCTTGTTAAGGGCTCCCACATTCATTAAAAATAAATCCAGTAGTTATTTGACTGTGTAATTATTAGGGATAATTTGCAATTAAGCAATTGGCTTCTGATGAAGGGACAGATAATTGATCAGCCTGGTTTAGTGTTTTAGAATGGGGTGGGGGGTAATTAAGTAAATCCAGTCAGCTAAACGTCTGCCTTCCCACTACATTTTTTCCCCACCTTTGAATGCAAACCAGACCACATGCAGCTGTGCAGGCCATGGGAGTCTAAGCCTATTAAAGAAATCTTTTAATGACCGTGAAACTACCACTAATTGAAATAAAAATATTTTCACACTATTTTCACATTGTGCAAATGGATCCAAAAAGAATTCTTAATGCAATACACGATGCACAAACTGCTGTGCCTGACAAGTGCAGCATTTAATTTGCACTAATTAGTCCAAAGCGGGGGCAGCGTGAAATTAACATGAATCATTAATTCTGCAGCTTAAGTTTTACATATTGTGTGTTTACATTTCAAAACTATCAGGTTCTTTGCCACCCAACACACCACACCTGTGAAATTCTTATCACAGTCGAGAAGTTCTCCCCACATCTCTTTAGGAGCATTCAGATTGGATTTCTGAATTTGCAACTTGTTTATTAGTTTCAAAGCAACTGGTTGATTTTATATTGCATGGTTTTTTTCCTTTGTCCTCATCTTGGCCTGAGCTCCTTACTGACAAAAATACACTTTTGGGTGGCTCAGGTCACTGTGGGATAAGCATGAGCAGAGCAGCAGGTGAAGAAGCAATTTTCAAACTACTTTATGTTCTAAAAAAAATTAAATAAATTAATAAATCCTTTGTATCAACTAAATCTGAAGTTTTCATGATGCTGTTCCAATATTTGCTCCTATAATGATATCAGGAGATGTTCATTAAAGATCTAATCCAGAGCCCCATGAAAGTCAACAGACAGGTTTCTGCTGCCTTCAGAAGGCATAAATGTACTCGCTTCTTTATGCTACACAACACAGGACTTCAAGAATCAAAGTGTTGGCCAAGTTATCTTACAAAAGAAATTATCTTCAATTAAACTGAGCTAAAAAGCATTTTAAATCTATCAGATGTAGCTAACTATTACATCTCTGCAAATTAAAGGGCATCAGTTGTATTTACACTGTTGGACATGAACTTCCTGAGATCTAGGCTCCGTTTCCACAGAGACCCAGAGCAATATTACACTGAAAACCAGGTATAATATTGAATATCCTATCAACTTTGTTTACTTGTTATGAACAGTGACTGGTAATGAAGCAATGATGATATATTTGTATACCACACGAGGCTTCAAGTTATGCCTGTCCCAAAAAGCTCTAAAAATCTGGTGGATGCTTTGTAAACGTGTCTGCCTCACACACAGAGGCAGAGGGTGGTCTGCACATGCAAACACCTCTTCACTAGTCTCAGAAATACAGCAAAAAGATGCACTGAGATTTACCTGTCTCCTGCCATCAAGAAAGAGACAGAAATTGAGGCTGTTTTCAGTACCTGAAGGTACCTGGACAAGGCACCCTAAGGGACGAAAAGGCAGCTCCCACAAGTGGCAGAAGAATTAGGAGGATGCGGCAGAAAGGACACCTGGATTGGGCTGTACAACACCCCAGTCAAGAAGCAGATATTTCACACTCGATGTCCGGGAGCACCAAGAAGACAGCACAGGCAGAAGACTGGCCACTCAAGGAGCCAGAAGCACATCAGCAAAGGCAAGAGGTGGAACATTCTGAACTGTGAGCTTACTCAGCCAGGGTTCCTGGAGGAATGGGGTAGGAAGTGGTCATTTGAGACTCCTCCCCAAAAATGGGGAGTCAGGAGGAAAATTGTCCTTTGAGTGACATTCAAAAGACAATAACAGAGAAAGGAGGTATTTTCAATTATTATAAGCCTGACAAAACCTGACTTGGCAATGCTGGGTTAACAGTTGGACTTGATGATCTTAAAGGTCTTTTCCAACCCAAATGATCCTATGAGTCTGTGACACTCATGTCCTCCATGCTATCTAAAGTAACCTGATAATGTTTGTAAGGACCATCTGAGGCAGAAAGCAGCTAGATTTTGGAAGATTCATGTGTTCTGCATTAAAAAAGAAGAATAAAACCCCCCAAACAGTTAGAAACAGACACTTTAAGACCAACTTTCATCACCTGTTTAAGTCCTCTGGTTTGGGTTTGATTTTTTTCCATTATAAAAACCTGTGTTTTTTTGGTCAGCAACCAGAGTCAAGTAAGGATTAGGAGTCACAGGCCTATTTACTTCCTCACAGAGCTAAACTAACCTCAGGCTAGTCCTGTGTTGCAGATCAGAATAAAGCCACATCAGTTACCTCGGACAGGCCGAACACGTGTTAACAAATGCTTCGTTAAGACAAAGCCATAAATTAAAAAAAGATAGAAAGCCATTTACACACAAGTCCTTCATATAGCAAGATTTCCTGATTGGCTGTGCATTTTTAAATGACTTATTTGTGTCAGTCTGTTCCAGGATACGTCTGGAGCACACAATGTCATCAAGAAGTGCTATTTGATTACAGTGCAGTACTTTGGGTGGCTTTTAGAAAGCAATAGATTATAGCATTACCATGTACTGTGCATAACATCTCTATGACACTTAGCAAGTGTGAGGCCAAAATGAACACTCTGACCTTGAAAATACATGATTAAAGTGCTGCCTTGTGGATTGAGATACGAAATGGCTAAGTTTAGTGATCCTACAAATCCTGGTTCCCTGGAGAGCACAAAGGGTTCTGACGTACAAGGCTCTGTCAGCGTCTGTGGGGCATAAAGGATGTGACAACTTCAGGAGTACTTGGGCTGTGTGGAGTAGGAAAGACACTTTCCTAATCCTTGTATCCTTTGGGAAGGCGTGGGCACTTTCCAGCATAAATTTAAACCTGTTCTTAAAAGCTGTAGTCAGGCAAATGTCCCTACAGGAAAACAGCGTGGTACTGAAATATCCTGAATCCAAGCTGGGTGAATATGGCAACAAGTGGTATTGGTTCAGAAGTAAGGGGGCTTCACTGCTACAATCAACTAACTCATTTCTGTTCTGTTCAGAGGAGAAAGCTGGCTCATTATTTAAAATAGATTTTCTGTGCACCTCGAAATAAATAACATAGGAAGACTTTTCTAGCACTGTCAGGAGATTCAGTTGCCAGTAACTTGTAAGTAAAAGCCAGCTGTTTAACACTAAAAATAAGCAGCATTTTTTTCCTGATATACTTTTACCAAGACTTCTTCCAGAATAAGAAGTTCATTTATGTTATCTATGCCCTAACATCACTGAGTGACACAGTAGTCGCTGACTCCAATGTGCTGTTTCTGTGGGCATCATAAACATGAGTGGCCTACAGACAAACACTTGATATCTATTAAATGAGTCGCATGACCAAATGTTATCTGGTTTGTTTTCACGTAGAGAAACTCAGGCAACATTTATGCACTCTTCTAATTCTATTTACATCCAAGAAGAACTTAAATCTTTCCTTGCTTTTTAACTATGTGATGTCTTAGTACTCAAGGTGTCCTTTTACTTTTTCAAGTGCACCTTTTAATCCAAAAAAAGGCCTGCTTAAAAACAGATCTTCTTTATCTGCACATTTTAATAGGCAGTAGGCAGTTGTTGTTGTATCTGCACATCTACGTGTACGTCTGTCTGCCCGTCCGTTTGGCTGCTAGCAATACAGACAAGGGTCTTGTGTCAGGGCCTGTTTGAGACTCAAATGTGAGAAAAAGGGTGTATTCAAATCTGATATTTGGGGGGTAAGGGGTTTGTTTGTTATTCCACACTATTCCTTTCTAACGGGAAACTTGTAAAACCTCACTTGCTGCCCTGGATTTGCACAGCTCTAATAGAAATGCTCGACTAAGATGGATGGGTCTGGGAGTGTCACATGGCCTTCCTGAGCATAAGTTATGTTACTAAATCAGCATATTGATCTGGGAACATAGCGTCCTGGAATCCTGAAAATGTCAGGCAGTCTCAGTGCTTCACTTCTTTAAAATCAAATTAATTTAGCCAGCTTACTCCAGAGAAGAAATTACGATGTCAGATACATGCAAACAGCACGGCATCAGGCACTCCAAGTCCCACTGCCTTTGACTGTTTTGAAAGGAGACAGCCAAAAGGAAATAGCTGGGTTGCCATCCAGTTCTCCCGTGATGGAAAGAACAACCACTGCAGGTAACGTGCATCTTTGCTTATGGGAATTCAGGCATCCCAGGGCCTCATGACTCTCTGGGATTTTTGGGGATTTCCAAAGTGGGGGCATTCAGAGGGGTCGAGAGGTAAAGTGCTAGGATTCCATGTGATGATACTAATCCATCTACCTTACCCATGGGGTACGTTTGAGATTAAAGGCTCAGATAGTCCATGCCCTTATACCGTGAGCTCCAGCTCTGTACACACGTTTAATCAAGCACATTAATCCACAACTGTACAGTCAGGGTTGCAGCATCTGGTGCGAACACCACACTTTTAGCAAGCAGGGCCCATCAGCATGAAGAAGTTTGTAGGCATTAGCCATGTATATTTAGTTGGTAGAGTAGCTAAATATTGGCACAAATTGCTTCTAGGGAAAAAGGGACAGTCTGCCAAAACATGTTACAAAGTGAACATTTTCTTGTTACCTGACTTGACAAAACATAAAAGGCCAGATGTAAGGAAAAGGAGTAACTGCAAAGTGTTTCAAAGAATGAAACTGATCTATGTTCTTGACTAGAAGTACCAACGCATCCTGTTGTGACCCCACAAGGCATCACACCTGGCTTTGACTCTGATACCACGGGGACCAGGTGCAACATGGAAGCCCCAAAGAGACACAAACACCAACTCTGCTCTGCCGTACGCAGGGTGGGGTGGAGAGGCTCTGCTGGGAACCAACCCTGCAGAGCATGGTTCAGCTCCCTGGCAAAGGAAGAGTCGTTCCAGCAGAGGCCAGATGCAGAACAACCACCCCAACCTCCCATAGCTCCTCCTGACCTACGGGCTTGTCTGGTCAGTACTATTACAGACATCTCCTTCTTGGCTTTGCTATTCTCATGCTGAACACCTCTTTTCTATGTTGAAAAGCTCATTAAAGCTAAACAGTGGGCTTCCAACCAGTTCACTACATTATGGTATAGAACATTTTAACCAGCCATTTCTACTAGAAATCCTAGAGGTGATGCAGGCATCACTTCTGTAGTCTGAGGGTCACCAAGATAGAGGCAGATATATCAGGAAGCTGCAGCCAGAGACAGTAGGACCTTGTCTGACCTGTATACCCTTTGGGGATGAGGTGGGCAGGCTGCTGTTATCTACTGCAAGTGAAAAATGCACAGCCACGACTTGCTGATAATGTGAGCTAGCAAAAGGGGGGGGGTGGGGTGGTGGGGTGGTGGAAAGAAGCTCGAATATGTTATCAGGTTGACTACAGTTTCTTCACTAGATTTCAGCAGAGAAAATCTGTACAAAGACAGCTTGGCAGCTGCCCTGCCCTTCTTCTCTAAGGCAATGATGAAATATAACCACTCAAATTTCCTTGCTAGCATAAACTGGAGGATTCATATTGTTCATATTTGAAATAGGATTATGCAAAGGAGAGTTGGATTGTAGGTTGTTTGATGGGGAAGGGGGAAAAGCAGTTCTAGGTCCCAGCAGGCCAAAAACTTCTTCAAAATAATATAACAAAAGGTGATGATGTTTTCTCTGGAAAACATTATACACGGCAAAATTCTATTTAGCATTTACAGAAACTGAGCCAAGGGGAATACAGATCCTAGGAACTTATTAGGTTCAGTGCAAAGAGTGAGTAGCAGGCACTAAGAACAGCACAACGTGCAGCACAAATACCAGTGCCCATTGCAGCCAACAACGAACAACCCCCCTCACATACCAGACATTGCTTTTCATTTGACCCTCTGGCCCCTCAGAGACTAAATACAGACAAGGCTTGATGTGCATCAGTAGCTAACCTGAGCTTCAGCCCTCTGCTTTCCACTTCTAAGGGAAGTGGGAGCACTACAGGACATCTTCCAGGACCCTGATATCTATTTCTGTTCCTTTTCCTGCGTGAGAAATGACCCACAGCCCCACCACCTCTGCTGTACTTGGTGACGTTTCTCCACATCTCCCCTCAGCCAGGGGAAGGCAATTCCCCAGGAGAGGCTTCATCTCCACTGTCAGGAGTGTTCTCAGTTCTGGCTGCTCAGGCACACAAAGATGTTCAAGAATATCATTAAATCAAAGCTAATCAGATGGCTCCCTGTTCATCTCAAGACACTGTTCAGACTTCTTCATTTAAAACCCTGCATAGATTTGGCTTAATCTGCTTCCCAATTCTTTCCTTTCTGATTCCTCCACTTATCTAATATCGCTTTTTCTTTGTCATTTCCCATGCCCTTCCGACGCAGCCTTCCTGTAAGTTTTCACCTCATCTCACCATTGATTTTCAAGCCCTGTCTAAGGATGCATTCCTTTTCTCCTCTATGTCTTAATTTCTCTCCTTGAAAAGCAAGCTCTATTTCAGCTCTGCTGCCTCTATCAAGACAGGGAACAAGGCGAGCGTGCTACAGTCACACTTGAGTCCTAGCCAGCGAGGGCATTGCTTACAGGATAAATTGAGATGCCACAACACAGTCATTCTCCTCTAAAGCTTTATATGCTCCTCGGGTGGTCTTGTGTTGGACCCTCCACACAAGCTGGGATTTTATAAATTGCAAGTAGGTTGCTTTTGATTCTACAATGCTTAGATCTCATGTTGAATATGATAAATCATTCCTATTCCTTAGTCCTGATTATTTCCCTCCTATATTGCATAAAATAAGCTGGTATTACCATAAAATATGAAATCCCCAGGACCGTACTCAGCATTTCTTATTTTTCATGCCCTTCCCCCACGTACACTCACACACTGAACCTCCTTTCTAGGCAGTCATGGATTTCTATCATCTGAGGATCAGAGCACTATGCATCCATCAAGAAGTGTAAAATATTCACAGGAAGAGACTACAAGATGAGGAAGAGGTCCAGAGTGAATAATACGTGTCAGAGGAACAGATGTACACAGACAATGAAAGTTCTGCAGACCTCCATGACAAGAACTGTGCATTTTTCCATGGTGCTCTCACATTTCATGGAACCAGTGAAATCCAGCCATTTTCAGAAATCCCATGAAATTTACCTTTTCACCTGAATCCACATGAAATCAGAATTTGTCCATAAGAGCCCCCATAAAATCAGCATATTTCCTTAGAACACCCCATGAAATTACATAGAATACTGCAGTTTTTTAGCCTAGTCCCTCATTGCACATCTTAAAATGACAATCTTGGCTACTGAAATTTTGCATTTCTTCCTTTCAGAAAAAAAAAAAATCATGCAAAAATATAACAGGAATGAAAATACTCTTCCATAGGAGAGAAACTAAAAGCCCTCAAATATATTATAAATAGCATAGAAAGTTTTGATTTATATACAGTGAATTGTTACTACCTGAAGAGTAATCTCAACTGAATACCCTTCTTTTGACTGTGGACAAAATGACATCATGGAAATTGTCATGAATGAAAACCCAGGCCAGTTTCTAATGATGAACCCTACTTTGGGAAACAGGTCAAGGATGAAGTTACCATTCTGGTACCTGACCAGCAGTGAAGAACGGCAAAGGAGAAAGTGCCACCACAAACAACAACTTTAGGAGGTAAATACAACACGGTCAATTTATTCTCTAAACATGCCATTTGTTAAAATAAATTCTCAGCTCTAACAAAGAGGAGCAGATGCTGTGGCACAAGTGTTCATTAAGCTCCCAGAGTGACAGTTGAGCTATTTGTTCTGGTTGAAAAAGAATCAATACATCAGCTCAAACCCAGCTCTACACAATTTGGTCAGCAGGCATCCCAAACTGCAACCCACCACAGGTCTCACTATTGCAGTTTTTAGTTTCATTCGGGGCTCTCGCACGTCAACAAGACTGCTGTCCAAGTAAGAACCAGAAACTGAGGTTCTTTCCCTAGTCTCCCATTGAGCCTTGATCCAGAAGCAACACAACCGCTGATGGCAGCAGGTCTGAACTCTGGCAGTTGACCTAAACTCAAGAGGTCTCACAAAAGGCAAAAATAAAAAGTCCAGGAGAATTGGTAGTGCTGCTGAGAAACTTCTAAAGGACTCAGATGCCAGTGCAGATGGGAAATGAAGATGTAGTAGCAGGAAGATAATGGCCCAAAAAGAGCAGATTAAAATACCCTTAAATGAATCAGAGGTCTTCAAATTGACTGGACACAATGAATTTCAACTCAGGATTCTTTAATAGTCACTTAGGCCATCTCTGAATCACTGGACAGTCACCTCTGAGAATGCAAGAATAGAAGATGAGGTGCCAAGAGGCTGGGAAAGAGCAAACAGAATATCTAGCTCCACGAGGGGGAAAACAGAGCTAAGAAGTTACCAGCCAATTTGACTTCAATCCTCAGAAAATCATCAAAACAAGTAATCAAACTATTTGTAAGCGCCTAGAAGGTAGCATGGAAATGAATAGCAGCTAGTATGGATTTGTAGAGAATAAATCCTGTCAAATCAATTTAATTTCCTTCTGCCTTATGGGAACAGGCCTCGTGGCAGAAGCAAAGCAGGAGATGTCACGTTTCTTGATTTAGTAAAGCTTTTGGTGCTGTCTCAGATGTCACTCTCACACGCACGCTAACAAAACATGGTCTGAACGAAACGGTTGCGAGACAGGTAGGAAAGTGGTCGGGTGTGATGTGTAGAGAAAGTTATCATTTGCCCACAGTCGAAACAAGCAAAGTGGGGGGACAGGAGGATTATGAAACTGTTGTGGATATGATTCTGTTCAATACTTTTGTCAATCATCTGGCCGTGAAACAGCAGGCTTACTGTGCCTGCTGACTATCCAAATGGTGCACATAGGACAACTGCAAGTATGGAGGCTCGGAGTTTGAGGAGAGGTTGACAAATTATAGTGGTGCCAAGAAAAGGGCTGAAATTCAGCAGGGGATGGAGAGAGGAAGAGTGCAAGGCAGAGATGGACTTAATTGGAAAGCCCTGGAAGAAAAGCACTGGAAGCGACTAGAGGTCCAGAAAACGTGTCCAGGAGAAAAGATTTGAAAACTCCCGTATCTTCACGGAAAAGAATTCTTGGGAAAGCAATTTTGAGACTTTAAACATGTAAAAGCTTGTCACGCACTGAGTTCTTGCATATTAGGAAATTCAAACAATAATGGGTTTAATTTGCAGCAAGATGGATGTAGGTCAGACATTAGAGGAAAACATTTGTAATAATTAAGATAGCGAAGCACTGGGAAAGCGATGGAATCTGGGATCTCCATCACTAAATGTTTTTAAGAACAGCCTAAAAACCAGATTCTGCCCAGAACGACATAAATATACCCAAGCCTAGTGAAGGGGGACTTGTTGAGGCTCCTCCCAGCCCTATTTTTCTAAATGCCAAATGTCCTCCTATGTTTTAAGGTCTCAGACCACGACAGTGTATAAACATTTAAGTAATCCCATTGACTTCAAAGCAAGTACACATGGAATTTAAGCATCTATTGGAGCAATTTACCAGATCAGCGTAGCCAGAGGAAGTATCTTGCAAAAAATGGTTGCATTTGTTTAAAGTGCCCTAGATAGATATCAGCATTATATTTAAAATGTGGTTTCCTGGATTTCAGTGACTGTCTACAGAAGGAGAACATTACGGATTTGTGCTACAGCCTTCTAAACAATTGCTCATTAGCATGAGCCTCATAATACAGTGTCTGTATTCACTGAAGCTGGCAAGGGGGGGTAAGAAAGAAAACGAAATAATTAAAGAAATAAACCAGGCAAAAAAAGGTCTAAATGGGGAAATAACATCTTAAGAATGGCAGTATTTTCTACTCATACCAGCACTTTTTCTTTTTTTTTTGGTAAGCCAGGTTGCATACAGACAGTTTCAATATGTAGTATTGATAATGTTGAGGACACTAGATTATAAACATGTACAGAGAAGTGGAAAGCTTCTTCTAACTGTCTCCCACACCTCCTTCCATATGTCACCACCAAATGTTTTGTTGTATGCCAATTTCCAGCAGATATCATTGGAACCAACATTTATTTAGTATACAATTTAGTAAGATTTGAAGGATTGCTGGAGGTTATTATCCTCCTCTCTCTCTATCATAATTCTACCACTGTTTGGTTGGGGGGGGAAGTCTCACACATCAGGTCCAAACAACATCAAGTACCATCTCACCATGGAGGATAAATGTGGGGTTTTTTTCTTCACTGCATTAGAGTTGAGACCAGCACATAAGTTACAGAAGACTGAAGATACTTTGGTATGCCAGTAGCCTTAAGAACTGGTTGATCAGGAAAAACACATTACAGGCTGAGCCCTTCCCTTGCACTGTCTGTGTAGGAGCCGTTACCATTTATTTTGTCATTGATTTACACAATAAATCCTCCTATAAAGATAAGGCGCACACATTATAAACACGTAAAATTATATATACCTCCATCTTTCTCAGCGCTGGAAAGAAATTACATCCCCTAGCAACAACACATCCCTTCCTAAGCGAACACCTGATTAAAGACAAGGCACTTCTCTGATCTCTGGAGCCCAGTGCAAATCCGCTCTCTTGGATGGGGAGAAAGAGGGATTTCAGAGTATGGAACGCTAGAAACACCCAAGGAATACCTCAAACCCTGCTTCCCTCAGCAGGCTGAACTGTTAGCATCAGGAATACCAAGGTGCTGCTCCAGATCTGTAAGGATACCACGCAGCCAAAAGCCACATCACCTAACAACGTGAAAGGAAAACGTAAAATCTGGAACTGTCTCTGGAAAGAGGCAGGCAGCAACCAGGGCTGCTGAAATACCGCTCTCGTGTGTAGAGAAAGCCCTATAAAAACAGAAAAATCAATGTGTTTCTGAAGTTTTCTTCAGGCACAGGTCAACACAAGTTTCCCAGGAAACCATGAATTCTCACAAAGGTGGGAAGAAGCTGGACTGCTGCAAAGAACAACAAACTGATCCAGGCACAAATGGAGAGCTAAGGAAACAGGATGCGGGGAGAAACGCCTGCCTGCATCCAGCTCTGCCAGGTCCCACGCTCTCCACTGGTTCCTTCTACCCGCTCTACCAGCAGCTTTGACTTGGCTCCTCAGTGACTAGCAAGGGAAGATAAACAAACACCAAAACCAACTTTCATCACTTTTTTGTCAGGTTTATCTTTATATCTTAAAACATTGCCTGTGAAACACGCAGCCCCGAGCGGAATGCCTTCTGCCACTCACATCCCCCCCTTTAAGAGAGCTAGCAAGTGCTTGAAGACAATAGCCTGCCTTGTGCTCGTGCCCTGACATAAGAATTTTTTGTTTGCTTCTAGAAATGATTAATTTCAAGGCATTTAAGGGTTTGCTATCCCTTTTGGAGCGGTGTACTTTTAACATATTTTATTATTATGCCTCACCGTCGAGATGCAGGAACAGAACAGCCCACAGAGCTATCATCTAAATCCACTGATACTTCACATTTCACACAGCTAATACAATCTTTTGACCTACCAATCCAAATAATGTTTAAAAGCTTGAATGGCAAGAGGCTGTCTGCTCAGGGCTGCTTATAACAGAAAGTCCCTGTATAAATCACAATATCACAGAAGTCACGAAAACTGTGAATTTTGGTGTCAGCTGTGAAAATATTCCATCTGGTTTCTGTCTTGTAGAAAAATGTTTAAAATCTGTCCAAGTACAGGAAGTTTATTTTTGCTTCATCAGTGCAGCAGAAATAAGCAGTGTAAGACTGGTGAATAGTGCCTCAGAGCCCTGCTATTGCTCCAGGTGCTTGTGAGGTTTCCAACACAACATTTTGGGTTTCATTCAGACATCCAACCACACTACTATCTGATTTCACACCCTTATTACAGGCTGAGCAACCCACCAAGTAGATTTCTAATAGTTACTCTTGAAAACAGAAAATAAAGCAATA
>JANIJG010010915.1:0-19975 GCA_024611175.1 Megaceryle torquata | reverse complement strand
GCTGTACTTCAAGTGCTGTCGTGTGACCTGCAGTCCCAGAGAGCCACAGAGGTATGAATGGGCTTTGTACTCATCACTTGTGCAAAAAAAACCTTACAGACTCTGGGAAACAGCTACTCACTTTTCAGTTAGAAGCATTGTTTATTTTGACAAAAAAAAAAGGAGAGTAACAAAAAGTTCTCACTATTAGTGTAAAAATTTCAACAGGCTCAGGTAAATGGCTGAGAGTATTGTGTCCGTTGCACTATTAGAAAAATGTCACATTGCCTCTTTAAAGAGCAGAAAACATAGATACTACAAAAATGCTACACTGTATGTTAACAAGTGAGTAGCACTTACAGTTAATTTTAAAAGAAAAAAAAAAGAACAGTGGGAATAGCACTTTACAGCAAGGATTTATTACTCTGAGATTCGTGGGCAGCAATTCCTCTGTCATACCTTGAGCCAGAATCCAGACCACATGCCACGTAGTGGGGTTAAACTATAGAAATCCACTGGGGCCAAATGCAGAGGAGGTTCTGCAGCCTCTTCAGTCTGTGGTGAGGGCCAGGAAGGGAAGAGTGAAGTGGGAGCATGAGGCAAAATGGAAGATCCTGTATGTTCTAGAGGACGGTTTTGCCTCTCAGTCTCTGTAATTGAGTATGAGGCCAGCTGAAGTCTATAGAAAAAAGTCCCAATTCCTATAACAGCTTGGCCCCTGAAGTGCTGGGCTCATTAGGGTGTTGTCTGACTCCATGCTGTGTAGGGTTTTTTCTCAGTTTGTCATTTGAATCAGACATACAAATATAAAAATGCTCAAACACCACTTATTGCCTGAAGGGATGCATATTCTTGCAGAATTGTGTGGCTTATTCTAAGGCATCACCACAAAATTTTCATCTGACGGCCTTATTTGTACTTTGTTGAGGACACCTAAAATATCCTTACAGCCCCTCTGAATGTGAACAGTCTCCGACATGCTGCTTTTCATAAACTGACTCCATTTGGGAGCTTTTGCTGGGGTTGAGGAATAAAGAAGAGAGTTTACTGTCTCTGGAAGAAGGGTCAGGCTACTCAAGAAGAGTACAGGGATTTAGGTTATACAGAAAGAAGAATATTAGGAAGACAAAAGCACAACTAGAACTCAGTCTAGCTGCTGCTGTTAAAGACAGTAAGAAATGTTTTTATAAATACATTAACAACAAAAAGGGAGCCAAGGAGAATCTCTGTCCCTTATTGGATGCAGGGGAACATTGCTACCAAAGATGAAGAAAAGGATGAGATACTTAATACCTTCTTTACCTCAGTCTTTAGCAGCCAGACCAGTTATCCTTAGGATTTTCAATCCCCTGACCTGGAGGATAAGGATGGGGAGCAGAATAATCCCCTCATAATCCAGGAGGAAGCAGCTAATGACATGCTAAGTCAACTAGACACCCACAAGTCTATGGGACCAGAAGAGATACACCTGAGAGTGCTGAGGGAGCTGGCAGAGGAGCTTTCCGGGACACTCTCCATCATTTATCAACAGTCCTGGTTAACAGGGGAAGTCCAGGGTGACTGGAGGCTTGCCAATGTGATGCCCATCTACAGGAAGGGCAGAAAGGAGGATTCAGTGAACTACAGGCCTGTCAGCCTGACCTCAATACCAGGAAAGTTTATGAAGCGGTTCATCTTGGGTGTGATCACACAGCAAGTGCAGGAAAATTGGGGAATCAGGCCCAGTCAGCACAGGTTCATGAAGGGCAGGTCCTGTTTAACCAACCTGATCTCCTTCTATGACCAAGTGACCCACCTGGTAGATGGGGGAAAAGCAGTAGATGTTGTCTACCTGGACTTTAGCAAAACATTTAACTCTGTTTCCCACAGCATTCTACTGGAGGAACTGGCTTACATAAGTGTACTCTTCACTGGGTTAAAAACTGGTTAACTGGCTGAGCACTGAGAGTGATGGTAAACAGAGTTAAATCCAGTTTGCAACTGGTCACTAGTGGTGTTCCTCAGGGCTCAGTCTTGGAGCCAGTCCCATTTAACATCTTTTTTGATGATTTGGATGAGGGGATTGATTGTACCCTCAGTAAATTTGCAGATGGCACGAAATTAGGTGGGAGTGTTGATCTGCTTGAGGGCAGGAGGGCTCTGGATAGGTTGGACCAATGGACTAATGTCAATTGTATGAAGTGTAAGGCTAAGTGCAGGGTCCTGCACTTTGGTCACCACAACCCTTGGCAGTGCTACAGGCTTGGGGACGAGTGTCTGGAAAGCTGCCTGGCAGAAAGGGACCTGGGGGTGCTGGTTGACAGATGACTGAATGTGAGCCAACACTGTACCAAGGTGTCCAGGAGAGCCAACAGCGTCCTGGCCTGTGTCAGAAATAGCATGGCCAGCAGGAGTACTCAGCACTGGTAAGACCACATCTGGAGTACTGTGTCCAGTTTCGGGCACCTCAGTATAAGAAAGACACAGAGGTACCGGAGAGGGTACAGAGAAGAGCAACAAGACTGGTTAGGGGGTTGGAGAACATCTCCTATGAGGAGAGGCTAATGGAATTGGGTTTGTTTAGTCTGGAGAAGAGAAGGCCGAGAGGTGACCTTGTTGCTCTTTACAACTACCTGAAAGGAGGTTGTAGAGATGTGGGTGCTGGCCTCTTCTCCCTCATAACTAATGATAGGATAAGAGGAAATGGCCACAAGTTATGCCAGGAGAAATTTGGATTAGATATGAGTAAAAATTTCTTTATTGAAAGAGTAGTTAAACATCGGAACAGATTGCCCAGGGAGGTGGTGGAGTCACCATCCCTGGAGGAATTAAAAAAGTGAGTAGATGTGGCACTTCAGAGCATGGTCTTGTGACCATAGAAGGTTGGACTTGATGATCCTGGAGGTCTTTTCCAACCTTGATGATTCTATGGCTCACTTCTCCATTTACTGTTTTTATAGGGAAGCTTCTATGGTCTTGCACAACTACACAGTAGCAAATGCTTCTTGGTGCAAATTGCATCTCGAGCACATGAATGGGGATGGAAGGGTTAGTGTTTTTTTTCTTAATGGTGTTATAGGATCTTGGAAAGATAAAGCCTGTTTGTAGAGGTCAGTGTTGGGTCAGTGTGTAACGCAGGTCTAGCACAGCAGGAAGATGTAGCATGGCCTGGGATTGCTGTGTTTCCTGTTGATTTGCTTCCATGTTTTAGGGGCAGTTAATTAGAGAGAGACAGTAAATGCTGTAACCAGCTGGTTAGGGGACTTGCTTGTGACAATCAGATTAAAGAGAAAAAACAAAACAAACCCAAAACTCAAAATACTGAAACATTCATTGGATCTGAGTGGAAGAGGAGGGTGTCCTGGTGCTTGTGACCTCTCCTGAAAAGGGAGGAGGTGAACACAAGTCCAATAAGGGAGAGACTCTCCCTGAATCCAGATCACTTCACATTGGATGGTGCTTTTGGTCAGTATCTAGTAGTAAAAACAGGCTCTTTGCCCCATGTATCTTATTTTTCTTGAGGGGATGGAGTGAATGGTATGAAATAGAAACTATTTTTGTTGGTCAAGAAAAAAAAAAAAAATCTTCCTTTTGATTCCAAGATGATTGTTCATTTTAATTTTTTTTCAAATCAGGCTCCACACCAGGAAACTGATTACTGACATAGCCCTGTTCAGATTGTTTTCATTCAGTGTTTTCCTGTTTTCACAAACTTTTTGATAATTTTTAGTAAAGTGTTATCTCATTTAGGAAAGTAACTTTATTCTTTATCTAATCCTATCATGGTGGTATTTGCCTTTTTTTTTTTTTTAAGTGAACTTGCTTTTTCTAGCAAAACTCTTAGGTAAAATACACTCAATAGACTGGAATAGTTTGTCACGCCTGATGGGGAGCCCAGCCTCTTGAACAGAAGATCATCCTTCCTGTCTAGACATTTCCTTTAAGCTTGTCAGCAATGCTGAATCATAGTGTCACGTTTCTTCTGTGCATTTCCAGCCTTGTAAGACTAAGGCACAAAATAAAAGCAATCATGTCCTCCCTGTGGTATGTGTGGAAGTCAGTAATCCATCACACCTGTCTGTGCCAAGAGTTAAAGTATTTAGAATACTCGATTATAAAAGTGAACAACAGTTCAGTACAAAGAAGTTTAGTGACTATGCAGAAGTTGAATATATTAACCTGATAATGAATATCCTGCTTTTTTACTCACAAGTAGTGCTCAAAACAAAAATATCCAAGTATTGTATATTTGAGGTAAAAATAGCTGTCTATATAGGCTTCTAGAAGATAGAGATACAATTTAAAATGTTTTTTTGTGATATTAAAAAAAAATTCTACATCTTTGGATTTCCAATATCAGCAAGTTATGTCATTGCAACTTAAGATATTTTTTATAGGACAGGAGCTGCAAAACTTTTGCTCACTTTCTCCTTCTTGCACTGCTTCTTTATTAGATTATAGTCCCTGCACAATGGGGAGCCATGTCTTCATTTACATCTGTATAGCATTTAGTTTTGGTTGTATCCCATGAATGCTAAGAGCAGGACTTTGTAAAAGTGTAATGTTTGATCAATATGTGCCAGTGGTGCAGCTGGGATCCTGGTGACTCTAGACATGGGAACTGCAAGGGTTGCTGCTGCTCAGCCCTGCTGTGGTATGGGACTGATCCTACATATCATGAAGAAGAGTTAAAATATTGTATGTTCTCTTTGACAGGATGTGCCTTAGTAAAAATTTGAGTGCACTGCAGTTGGTTGTGGGTATCCAGGAGGCCTGTGGGTATCTAACTGCTTGGTTTGCCAGCTGTTCCAAAGAATTGTGTGGAAAATGACCAAGCATGACTTAAAACAAAATCAGTTTGCCCATTTTTGGAAACATCCAGCAAACCAAAAGTAAAAATAATTTGAACATTGCCGTTGGACTTAAAGAATTTAAAGATTTTGTAAATTAAGAAATAATCAAAATAAGTTGCTTGGTGTTGAAAAGCTTGTATTTCAAATGTCAGGAATATTTTGAGGTTTCTCCACTGTTTTTCTTCATAAAAAATTAACACGGCAATTTAGCAGAAGTGAAGCAAGTTACTCCTAGTGCAAGTTACTTTAGTAACAAGTTTCAGTGCAGGTGAATCTGTAATTTTTATTTCCAAAGAAATGTTTGCCAAAGCTATTCACATTGCTCTAAGACCAGCCTGTTATTGTGGCCCTTGTCTTCTGTATCTCAGGGGACAGAGATTAAATAATTCCTGCCATGTTCTCCATCAGCTGGTGGTGCTGGCAGAGCCCTGGCAGCAAACACAGCTCCTCCTGGAGCTGGCAGGTGGCATCCGGGTTGTAGGGTGGCTTCATGTTGAGCAAGGATGGGGTGTGAAATGACTTGCAAAAATGTTTCTTCCAGAAGGTAGAGGGTTTAAGAAGCATCTCCATAGGAAGGGATTCTCCTTCAAAATAAGTTTTATTTTTATGGTGATATTTGAGTTCTTTCACTTTATTCACACACACACACAGATCTGCTGTTTCCTGGGAGCTGAGAGCCCTAACTTTGTATGAGAGAGAGATTCAGAGTCTCCTCTGACTTGAATAATTCTAGCATAAAAGTAACATAGCTGTGTTTGAAAATAGGCCAGATAAAAAGAGACTCCTTTCCCTTTTCTTCTTTCCTCCCCTGTGCATCTCCTAAGGCAGAAAAGGGAAAGGGCTTGCTTGTAGCAGGCAGCTGAGAGTGATTTGGGCAGAAAGAGGGGCTTGAATGAGACAAACTTTGCAGCAGTTCCAGGTGATGTTGCCAGATCTTGAAACCTCGAGTCTTTGTGGTCCGACATACTGTGGCATCAGGCTCCCCTTGCACCACAAGCAGCTTTGCTAATGCAGGACTTTATTGGAGAGGGGATCTGTGTTGTAAAATCTGTATTATAAAGAGAAACAGGCTTAGTAAATTTGAAATATTTAAAAAATAAAACTACCAATAAGGCTTCAAGAATAATAACAGAAAAGAGTAACTGTTTCACTGCTCAAAAAATTACTGCTTCAAGTGCACATTTAAGACTGCCTTTGCACATTCCTAAAATGAGCTGCAACTCCTTTTAGTTATAATTTGAGTGATTTAAAAGTAATTATTGACTGTGCTAGTAATTCATAACTACATGAAAGTATCCTACTTTAAATTAAAAATTACTGCCTCTGAAAAAAATATTTCTTCTTGTTTTTAAAACCTGAATGTAATATCTTCTTCGACTTTGTGTAATTTAAACAACCAGTATGTGGCTTTAATGCTGATTTGCTTTTAATGCTAAGTATGTTTGTAAATTTAGGAGCAAATGTACATTGGAAATGCAATTGCATGAATTATGTAAAATATTTTATAGTGTATAAACATAAGCACTACTGTGAAATGCAGGGGCTATTTTAGAACGTTGGGGGTTTTTTGAGGGGAGTAGAGGCTGATATAAATTCAAGATGCTTTAGCAAGTACTCTTTCAACTCCTCGAGTGACTTTACTCCAGGAATAGCCCTGTTGATCACTTTTCAAAACAAACTCACATAGGTAGAGTGAAATCTATGGAACTGCTACCACTGACTCCACTGTATTTCTCTTGAGACTGATTTTTTTTTTTTTCCTTAGTTTTTAGGCTTTTTGCATTTTTGTGTTACAGCAGCATGTATTGAAAGAGCAGGAAGAGTGCTACATACTCTCCTTCTGAGTGTCACCCTTAGAAGAATCCACAAGGAGCTGGGAGTGCTGAGACAGGGACCAGCTTGACCCAGTTAGCCAGATCATTGTCCACTGAACAGGACAGAGAAGCCCGTTTCCCATCAGTACTAGCTGCCAGCCTGGGCTGGGGACAAATGCATTGATTCACAAGCTTTTCTAATATCTGCTTTGATGCTTCTATTATATTTCAGCATATGGCAAAGCTAGTTAAGATACTTTACAGCTTGTAATGTGGATTGCATTCAGTGTGCACAGGCTCTGAGCTCAAAAGCAGGACAAGCCCCATTGCTTTTAATGGTTCTCATCATGCAGGATGCCAGGATGATGGCTCTGTGGGGAAAGCGTCCTGTGTTTGGCAATGCAAAGGACATAAAGCAAGAATGGAATGCATTTCAAAGAGACGTTCTGCCTAATGTTTATTTGAAACCCACAGCCTGACTTAATCAAAGAAGGGAAAGGGAATTGAATAGGTTTGGTGTACTTGGAGCAAGTAATTAACTATTGGTTTTCTGACAAAATTACACTTGATGGCCAAAACCTTTGAATAGGAGTAGAAAAGAGAGTATTGCCTTGATTAATTAAACCTCAGAAGTGCCATCCTCATCCCTGTTACTGTGAGGGAATCAGAAGTTGAGGTGGACTAGAAAAAACAGGTCTGGCTGCTGTACCACTCCTCAAAGAGTAGGGACTTAATTCAAAAAGAAACGGTGAATGCCCTCACCACATTCCCTGTCTAAAGGAACATGAGATCTAGTAAGGGATAAGCTTGAGAAACAGACCCACAAAGCACATTTTTCCATGATTACTCTTCTGATTATCACTCATATTCCATATTGAATAAAGCTAATAAATTATGCTGTATTCTGAAAAAATGCAAGCAGCTTGTTCAAGGTCTTGGAGCTGGGAGGCAGCAGAGCATGGCCAGAGTCTGGGTGCTGTAGCCAGTGGTTTCTCTTACCCCCTGGGCAGGGGCTGTTTTGGGAGATGTTACCCTGTGCTACTGCCTCTGCTCTCTCCTCCCCTTCCCTCTGCACAGCTCTCACAACAAGTTTTTTAAAGATAGTTGTTTCACCCTTTATATAAAGGGGAGAGATTTCTTTTAAATCTAAGAATTGTGCAAGATAATTTCTCATTTCTCATGTACTCCTTTGCAACACGAACAGGGAACTTTCAGTTTAAAAGCAATAAATATTAAAAAAAAGTGTAACATGATAATATAAGTAAATATCAGGGATATGGTAGCCAGGCTTTTTAAATAAATGTGCAAAAATAAGTCCAAGGCCAATTTATAATAGGTGTGTTGAAGAAAATCACAATTTTCTAAAGCTAGTATCTTATTCTAAGGTTCTCTGCCATAATACAAAATTTTATTTCATACTTGAATTATTTTTTTTCTTTGCATAATGCCTTCAAATAGGCCATGATCTCCATATAACACTTGCACTGATGTCAAGGCTGAGGAGTTCAGGTCAGGCAGGGCAGGAATCAGCCTGGACCTATATATCTATCTCCGTAGCCACAGTTGTGCACTAGTAGCTGCTTTCTCCTGCTGAATGTTCCTCAACCCATCTGCCTTGTATGCTCTCCTGTGGCTGCACCATCACTCTTTGTATTCCCTGTGGATTCTGCTGCTTAATATGCATCAGTGAGGCTGAGTGTGTTTTCTTCCTCACTAGAAAAGTGTTTAGCATAGTGATGATTAGCAAAATCAGAATTAGTGAGCACATGAAGTATTTCTGCTCAGCTGCTGTTTCTTGTGATGCTCACTTTGTTTAATTAGGGCCATATCCTGCAACTGGGTCAGCCATGGTGTGTATGCCCATATAGGTATTTCGTGTGCCCCTTTGTATATGCGTGTATGTGTTGCCTGCAATCCTTACTTGCCTTATATATATTTAACTTTAAAAAGGACAGAAGAGAGAACATAATAAATCTTGTTACTTTAGTTAGATATTTGATCTGTCTAATTTCTGTAAATATGCTGCATTATTGAAAGAAAAAAACATTTTCTTTAGCTCAAACTAAAAATGGTATGTCTTGTCATTGGTAAAACCCAATATATACAGCTTGTACCTTGAGTTTTCCTAAAATTTAAATGTGCAAACAAAAAGTTCTCTTGTGTTCAGTCTGGCTGAGATGCATTGAAAAAAAAATTTCCTGAAAAAACGTATTTTCTGGCCTTCATTTCTGCTACATTACCAGTGCAGACACTATGCAGTATAGTAAATACCAGTGATAGAAAGGTTGTCACTTAAAGAGCAAGTTCAATATTCAGTTTCTTTTCTGTTAAATACATACAATATAATTAATATAATTCACTGGGGAGCAGTGCCTTTGACTGTGAAATTTGAATTTTTATATGAAACTATAAAATAATCCTTTAGATTCACCTTTCTTGGAGCATCTGAACCAATCAGACTTAATATTTTCCTGGTAGTCCAGAAGAAAAGGTGCCAAAGTCAGAAGACGTCTGGTGTACGCTACATCAGGGTGGTACTGTTGGAAGCTCTAATGATACTCGTATATACTGGAGTGCTATCAAATTACTGGCTGTGACAGAGCTGGTAAGTGAGCCTACCAAGGAAGGTGCTTTGCTAGATCTGCTGTTCACAAACAGGGAAAGACTGGTGGGAGATGCGGTGGTCGGAGGCTGTCTTGGGCTTATCAACCACAAAATGAGTAATCCGTAGTGAAATAAGGAGGGGGGTTAGCAAAACCTCCATCATGGACTTCTGGAGGACAGACTTTGGCCTGTTTGGGACATTGGTTGAGGTTGTCTTGGGAGACAGTCCTGAAGGACAAAGGGGTGCAGGAAGGATTGACCATATTCAAGAAGGAAATCTTCAAGGTGCAGGAACAGCTGTTCCCATGCGCTGTAAAACAAAAATGTCAGGGAAGACAGCCTGGCTGAACAGGGAGCTTTTGCTGGGACTCAAGAAAAAAAAGGAGAGTTTACCTTCTGAGGAAGAAGGGACAAGCACCCCAGGATGAGTACAGGGGCCTCGTTAGGTCATGCAGAGAAAAAATGAGAAAGCAAAAAGCCCATCTGGAGCTCAATCTAGCCACTGTTATAAGAGAGAACTAAATTTTTTTTTTACAAATACATTAAGAATAAAAAGAGACACAGGGAGGATCTCCATCCTTTATTAGAAGCAGGGAGTGGGGTGGGGGGAACATTACAACAAAGGACGAGGGAAAGGCTGAGATACTTAATGCCATCTTTGCCTCTGTCTTTATTAGTCACAGCAGCTACCCCCAGGGTATTCAGCCTCCTCATCTGGAAGATAAGGAGAGAACAGAACAATCCCCCAGTAACCCAGGAGGAAGCAGTCAGTGACCTGCTACAACACCTGGATATTCACATGCCTATGGGGCCAGAAGGGACCCACCCTGGTGTATTGAGTGAGCTGGCAGAGGAGATTGCCAAGCCTCTCTCCATCAAGTCTTGGCTAACGGGGGAGGTCCCAGATGACTGGAGGCTCACCAGGAAGGGCTGGAAGGAAGATCTGGGGAATTCCAGGCCTGTCAGTCTGACCTTAGTACCCGGAAAAGCCTGGGGAGGTTCATATTGAGTGAACTCATTGGCAAGTGCAGGACAGCTAGGGGATCAGGCCCAGCCATCATGGGCTCAGGAAAGGCAGGTCCTGCTTGACCAACCTGATATTGTTCTATGACCAGGTGACACATCTAGTGAACAAGAGAGAGGCTGTGGACATCATCTACCTGGATGTTAGTAAAGCTTTTGACACCATCTCCCACGGCATTCTCCTAGAGAAGCTGGCAGCTCATGGCATAGACAGGTGGACTTCACTAGGTTAAAAACTGTCTGGCTGATTGGGCCCAGAATGTTGTAGTAAATGAAGTTCAATCGAGTTGATGGCTGGTCACCAGTGGTGTCCCCCAGGGCTCAGTTTTGGGACCAGTCTTGTTCAATATCTTTATCAATGATCTAGATGAGCGGATTGAGTGCTTCCTCAGGAAATCTGCAGATGACACCAAATTGGGTGGGAGTGTCAATCTGCTTGAGGGCAGGAAGGCTCTGCAGAGGGATCTGGACAGGCTGAATTCACGGACTGAGGCCAGTCATATGAGGTTTAACAAGGCCAAGTGCTGGGTCTTGCATTTCAATCACAACAACTTCAAGCAGCACTACAGGCTTGGGGAGGAGTGGCTGGAAAGCTGCCTGGTGGAAAAGGACCTGGGGGTGTTGGTTGACACCCAGCTGAACATGAGCCAGCAGTGTGCTCAGGTGGCCAGGAAGGCCAATGGGCATCCTGGTCTGTATCAGAAATAGTGTGGCCAGCAGGAGAAGGGAAGTGATCGTGCCCCTGTACTCAGTACTGGTGAGGCCACAGCTTGAGTACTGTGTTTGGTTCTGGGCCCCTCACCACAAGAAAGACATTGAATTGCTGGAGTGAGTTCAGAGAAGGGCAACAAAGCTGTTGAAGGGTCTGGAGTTGGAATTGCTGAGTTTGTAGAAGAGGAGGCTGAGGGGGAGATATTATCACTTCTACAACTACCTGAAAGGAGGCTGTAGTGAGGTGTGTGTGGCCTCTTCTTCAAGTAAGTAACAACAGGACTAGAGGAAATGGCCTGAAGTTGCACCAGGAGAGGTATAGACTGGATATTAGGAAGAATTTCTTTACTGGAAGAGTAGTCAGGTGCTGGAACAGGCTGCAAAGGAAAGTGGTGGAGTCACCATCCCTGGAGGTATTAAAAAAAAATTGTAGATGAAGCACTTCAGGACATGCTTTAGTGGGATGGTGAAGTGTTTTGTTGGTTTTGTTTGTTTGTTGTGTGTTTTGTTTTTTGCTTTGTTGTTGTTCTTAACAGTTGGACAAGGTGATCTTAGAGTTCTTTTCCAACCATGACAATTCTGTGATTCTGTGCAAGAGGCAATAAATAAACTGTCGTCAAGCTGCTCTGATCTGCAGCATGTCTGGCTTTAACCTGGAATAAAGGTTGTTGCAGGCTCTGGCTTCCAGGAGATAGAAGCCACTTCCCTGCCCACAGCAGCATAGTATCCCTTGTCCCAAACAGCCCATACCATTCCAAGAAGTGGGTCTCTCTGAGATGTTTCCTCTCTGCTCTGTACTTTGTGGGGATGAGGGAAGAGTGCTTCTTCCTTCAGCCTCTTGCTGAAGCAAAGGCTCAGTGCAGGTACCTCTCCCTCAGGTTTTAGCTGCTAAGAAATAATTGGATTAGTGATGTATGGGTAAATGTAAAATCTGATATCACACACAAGCAGTGGTGAAACTGATTAATTTTTTGTATATTGTCCATTGTATGCTGTTGCACCAGTTTGATGTAGAAACCCTGGAATTTGTTAAACATCACGTTATCATATGTTCTCTTTTATACATCAACTCTGTAAATCCATTACAACAGCTGGATGTATAAAGTGCAGGGTCTAAACCAATCATACAGGCAGCTGCAGAAAGAACCCCTGCCACCTCCCAGCCCTGGAGTGGTTGTTTCTTGCCTTCTGCAAGACTTGCATTTTCTGTAGCCCACATCTCTTGTGTGTGGCCCGCTGCCCCTTCTGGCCAGAGGCAAAAAGACACTTTTGGAGCAGCCGCATTTTTTCCTTCAGATGTGCATTGAGGTACAGCTTCTACAGAGCTTGTGAGGAGGATGCCCTGGCACCCCAGCAGAGTGCAGGGGTTGGAGGAGAAGCAGTGGCTGGCATGCTCCATGCGGCATGGGGAAGGTTTTTGTGTGCCCTTTGGCATTCTTATCTGCCTGTACATTGTGTCACAAATACCAACCCAAGCTCATACTTTTCCTTGTCTTACACATGCTTCTCCACTTATTTCTCTGGCAGGATAGTTCCAAGAGAAATGTGTTGTTTCACGCATTATTTCAGGTGCGGATGTTTCAGTGGTGCTATGTAAACACAACCATATTTAGAAAAAATAGGAGTAAAAAATGCTGCATGTAGTAAAGTTAACATTGCTGTAAAACCTGAATACATTCCCATTTTTCTAATGTTTGAGCTGAAAATGTGATACCAAATTATCTTGTTTATCTTTGTGCTTAAAGTGCGTGTAAAAATTAAAAGCCACTGCTCTTTAGAAGCAAATATCAGTCCACTTTATCTTCCTGATGTACTGTAAACTGCACACACAGAGGAGGTTAGTAGCTGAATGGGGGATGATTATGAAGATGAATGAGTGGCCGGGAGACAGAGTCAGTTTAATGAGCTGAGCAGTAAGGAGGCTGTAATTTTTATAGATTAGCACTGAACTTGTCACTTACCAGCTGATACGACAACTTAGTTTCAGAATTACAGTATGTCAGAAACAAGCTCAACAAGCTCAAAACCATTGGCAATCTGATTATCTCTGACGTAATCCAAATTACAAGTGTAGTTCTCCTGGATGTGTATTGCCTCTTCCTGATGTTTATCTGTAATGAGCAAAACCCAGAAAAGTGCAAAGTTAGGCATATGTCAGATGATATTTCTTAAATTTCTTTTCTTGCACCTTGCTGTGTGGGCAGAGTCTCTGGGCAGCATCCTGTCTCAAGGCTCTCTTGTGCCAAGCCAGCTCGGCACATTGAAGACATCTGCCTTGATGGAAACAGCAATGTGGAAAGGAAATAGTGAATTTTTAGGACCACCAATTTCCAAGAGGAGCTGTTGAAGATGCAGTGCTTTCTTCTGTTATCGTTGCTTTGGGTTCTTGTGCTAGTCTCAGACTACCTCCTAATATGCTTGCCCATCTCTGTATGGGTTTGTCGCCAGGCTTTGTGGCCTTGGGCTGCTCAGTATGAGCTCCTAGTCCAACAGGCTAGAGGTGGAGGTCCTTTCCCTGTAATGCTGTGTTTGGAGGCAGAAAATGTCTGTAATTCTGTAGTCTGTTATCAACAACTGTTTGTCCTAGTGTCCCCAAGAAACCTCTGCCTCTCAGTGTCATCAGGCACCTAGTGTCTCAACTGACCTCAGGGATGGTGACTGCTTCAGGCTTGCTCTAGCCAGAGGTCTGCTTGGTGTGGGTGAGCTGAGGACCTGGTTCCTGTTAGGGAAAGCAGTAGCAGAGCAAACACCTAGGCTGATTTGTTTTTTTACAAACTGAGTGAAAGCCATGAGCCCCTAGTCTGGCACCATTCCCAGAAGTGTTATTTTACAGGCATGATGCTTTTGATAACGGCATAGCTTCTGGAGTAGCATACAAGGGATAATTATTGTTCCACAAGCAGATGACAGTGTTGATTTCTCCCCCTCATAATTCCCTCAGGCATCAGGTTGATTTGTTGGAAGGAGCATTTTAGTTTTTGACAGCTCTACGATAGGAAGGGGGAAGGGCAGATTTGGGTTCATTACAATAATGAATATCTGTAATTTTGGAGATGGCTCTTGCAGCCAGATGGAGATAGACCTGGTGAGGCTCCATTTGGTTTTGGGTACCTGAATTTGACTTTGAAACAAGTCCTGGGTAAGGACTTGTTCTCGTTCTCTGTCTGGTAGTGTTTCCCTTAGTGCTTTATAAAAGAACATACATCAGCAGGGTGGGGTTTTTCACGTACAAAAAGATTTTACTACTATTTTCTACTCTCGAGACCTACTCCTGGGTGCTTAACCTTTCCTGTCAGTGAACACATACTACATTCCAAAAACTTGTTTTTCTCCTGATACTTACACTGCACAAGTGCAGCAAAAGCAGTAAAATCCAGTTAACGTGAACATTGGTTTTATTTTTCTCAGCCACTTGCCTGACATTTCACTCAAAGAATAACTTTTACCCTCTGTTTCTCCTTCTCTACTCATAAAGTGTGAGCAGTGATGCTGTGTGCCTTTGTTCAGCCCTGTGAGAGTTTTCAGCTGCCACAGGGTATTATTACACATGCACTATTACCACTATGCATCTTATAAGTAAGTAATTTCACTTCAGTAGATAGCACTAACTCAGTAAAGCTATTTTAAAAATAAAATTATCCTTCACCATATACATGATCTTCTTGATCAAACAGTTTGGCCAGCAGTTGTCAGCAGACAAAGGCAGAGTGCTCTGGGCTGCCCTCAGGGAGACCCGAGTCCTGCCATGCTTTCCCCTACACCCACTCCCTCCTCATCCCATCTTCTGCTTCTGGATAATGCTCTCAGGAGTGGCAGCTCCTTATGAACATGCAAATGTGAGCATGTGGCTCTTGATGACTTATGCAAGCACATGAAAGCAGAGCTTTTAAAATATAATTTTCCCATGTGCTTTCTGAGCATTACTTAAGTAACAATATTAATCTGTCAGGACCCAAACAGATGAGTCAGTGATATTTTGTGCGTGTGTAATCTTGACTTTTTAAATATAAGTGCCTGTTTTTTAAGTGACCCATTTAAAATAAATAAAAAAAATAATTAAACCAACAACAAGAAAACAAACAAAAAAAACAAAACAAACAAAAACCCCCAAACCAATCAAACAAAAAAAACACCCCAAAACACATTGACCTTTTAAAACCACTGTATGCCAGACCTTCTTAAGAGATTTGGCACTGACATTTTTGTCATAATGGAAGATTCATTAAGGTCAATGATAAATTTGCTGTAATAAATACAGAAGAATTAAGAGCTCATCAGCATTACCACAGCATAATGTTCAATGGATTGAATTATGTACTTAGAAAGATGAATCTGTGGCAATTGGCAAGCTTCAAGAGGAAAGATGTATGTGTGCATGGATATGTGCATGCATGTGTGAGAGAGGGACAGCAGAGGAAATGAGTTCAAAGAAGGAATTTAAAGTAAACCATATTTTCACTCATTTTCTACCCCAGTAATATTTAGAGTAGAAATGAAAAATAATATGATTTACTCTCGTTCATTCCTCTGTAATCGACATTTCTTGTAAATGCTGTGGCATGACTGGGTATCTGTCCTGCTCTCCTCCTCCGCTTGCAGAGTACACATCATCTTTTAAACCATATTTAGTGCAAACAACAGTATTGATCATGATTGATGAAGCAGCAGGAGAGGGTCAGCCCTTTACCTGCCCCCTAGAGTAATTGGGCTGCAGTTTGTTAAAGGGTAACAGAAGAGATATTAAAAATGAAGAAATGCATTAAGTGGCTGTGAGCTGTGTTCCCAGCTGTTCAGAACATCTATTCTGTAATATGGAGCATCAATCTAATTCTCCACACAGGGTAGGAGCATGGCAAGTCAAATGCCTTCAATAGGCCGTCCTCACCAGCAAGATACAATGTTCAATTTAAGGAAAGATTGAAGAACATCAGTCTTCCCTTAAAACAATTTGTACAGAATAAATTTGGCACTTGCCAGCTATTCCCACAGAGGGAAACTGATAATAGGACAGAGAAAATCATGTAACATGATTTAGGATTCCCAGAATGGGATTACTGTTGGTAATAAAACAGGAGGGAGGCGGGAGAGAGAAGAAGAGCTGACAGTAAGCTTGATGTTAATTTAAAATGGTCTCAAACCCATGGAAATTCATTAGGGCTGTGGGTGCTGTATACCTCTCAGCATCAGGCTCAGTCTGAATGTGGGTTCGACACAGTCGCAGATACTGGCTCTGAGTGCCTCAGCTGGAGCTGCTTGGTGTGAGTTCCTTTAAAAACCCAGCCTTTAGGGTTTATGTATCCTACAAAATAATCCTCTGCTGAAAACTGGTGTCAGCTGCTGAACTACTGCCACACACAGCTTGCCTTTTGTCTTTCCTTTTGGCAAAATCATTTACAGGGTGGGTTCAGCTGAATCTGTGCTGACATCTCATATTGGTAATAAAAAAGAAACTTCGGTGAAGCTTAAACCTAGATTGTGCTGTAGGTCACCCAGGTCAGCCATATATACTACCTGGAGCAGACTGAGCATCAATTCTACCCTGCTGATACCAGGTAGCAGCTCATTTTATTTGTTTGCTGTGTAGTTAAAGGTAGAAGTCACCCTGTTTGAAATTGCTTGCTTCATCTTCTGAAGGTGCAAAATGGGGGATAAGGTGTAGCAGATATTAAGTGCACAAATGTACTTCAGGACCCAGCCAGCTTTAGTTTCCCTTATGCAATTATTACTTAAACGATGCAGCATATAAACTATGTGCTCAGCTCTGTTTGGGGGATCTGAGCAGTATTACGGTATAAATTGAAAGGATGCAGGTAATGACAGTGGAAGGTGTTTTACTTAGAAAAGGCAGAACTGGTGCTCTAACAGTGTGCACCGAAGACACAATGGTTAGAGGATGGAGAGGAAGATACGGGCAGCAGTAAAGTTAATGTATCTATTTAGATGATGTTGGTGGTATGAGTGCAATAAATCCCAAATTCCTACAAGGTGGGAGGTCAAACCTTTGCTACTTCATCCTCTTTTTCTTCTGTTACATGTCATTATCAGCCTACACATCATTACCAGGCATCTTATAACCATGGCACCAAGAAAGAAAAGATATTTGGGTTCCTGATGGAAAAATTCATTAGTGTCCATTTGATTTTAAAGTCTCTGCTCACAGAGTAGAAGCAGTGCTCTACACAGCTGAGAGACTAGGTGCTACTGTTCCTTTACTATAATAAACCTTAGTATATATTCTTTTAAAGCTCTATCATAACTAAAATATATTGCTCTGATCCTAATTTTAGTATGGTTTTAGGGAGTGAGACCAGAAATTTCCAAAATCAGATTTTCTTACAGAAATAATCTTGTGCATATACTGAATGTCTGAAAAGTATTACTCTTCTGAATGCCATTAGAACAGTAAATTTCTTTTCTTTAATTTTGTTATTTAAATTGCAGTGTTTTAAATAATTTTTTTTTTTGTGACATTGGCATTTTCTCCAGGTCATGATTTTGGGAAACGGAAAGCATTCTCAGAGTGATGTATAACTTTTCATGTTGCATTTCCTTTCTCCTACATAGTAAGAAACGATGACATTTTGGTCGTTGTTCTTTTGGAATGCTTACTAGACACTGAAAAGAAAGGGGGTCCTCGTGGAGTATGTTGGAGTACCTATATGTACATAATGTGTAATGCTAACTTTAGCACCATACAGAAATGTCCTTAACCTAGAAATGCTTCCATCTCAGCTTCTCCCAGCTCCTGCCCAGAACACCCCTAGCACATCCTGTCCCACAGAGCAACTTGCTTTTATAATCTGAGCATGAGGTTGGTGGTGTGTTAACTCTTTAGGGAAGGAGACAGGCTGTTTATTCCACTCGTATATGCTTAACCTTTGTACTTCACTTCATTAGCAGGTCAATTGCATGAGGTAACTTTGAGTACAGAAAATGCACATCTTCTTTGTGTTTAAAATCAATAAGCTACTTGAAAAGGCTACTGGGACTGAATCTTGAGCCGCCTAAGCCAAACTGGGCTTTATGCTATTTGACTTCTCTGTTATTTGAAGAAACACTAGAGGCTGGCCTGATGCTGTCTGCAGAACCAAGTTGCTTCTGAGGCCCCAGAGCTGGTGGAAATGAGGAGTCAGCTCCATCCCAGCCCTGTGGTTGTGTACCTGTGAAAGCCCCCATAGCTGTCTTTTCCATTCAGCTGCTCCTGCGTAGGACATGGAGCTGCTGCATCTCTCCTGGGATGCTGTAGGAACTTCCACAGGGCCCCATCTTCAGTGGTCCCTTTTCTTTCCTGAACAAGGAGCAATGAGACACAGGAGACATCACTGTTGTAGGTCTTCATCTTGGGGCCCTATTTCAGCAAAAATAAACTAACTATGAGATGGAAGAGCAAATAGAGAGAATCCTTCTTTACACTAATGCTGCTGTTTAAGGTTTCCTGAAACATATGAAATCTGCAGTCCTGAAGCTGAGATGAGGAAGCAGAGCATATGTGCTGTAATGATTTGTATTTATAGACAAAATTTCATCACTGGTATTGGAGCAAGAGTTCTCCTCTAAGGCATATTCAACCCCAAGCTGAAAACAAGAGGCATCATCAGAATTAATGCAACTCAGCTTCAAACCCAGCTATGAGTCTGATATTAGAGCCTGAAGGAAGAGTTTGGATTTAAGTCCAATGTGTAAATTCATTTTTCCCCCAGCCTTAGAAATCTACCTTTGAACTGATATAATAATTTTCAACATGGGACCTGTGGACAACCTTTCTGGAGTCCATGAAAGAAAATAAAGACTATACATGCCATAGAATATATACACTTCATATGCTGTATAGCAATCTGCAAGTATGACATCTTCAGTGAATGCTTTCAGAGGCCCTATTGATCAAAAGAACATGAAAGCAACAATAAATAGTTCCCTTAATAACAAACAAAAATGTGCTAGTTTACAAGGAACAGATGATATACTTAAAAATGTCCTTTAGTGATACTGTTCCTATTTCATAAGGCACATTTTGAATACCTTCAGAGGAGAGATTTAGATGAATATTTACCAATCAAATTTTGCTTACCATTTCTTGTGATTTACAGTGCACTGAAATATATACTTTTTATAACTTTATCATGCTTTTTTGCTTCCTTCTGCCTAATACATGGAGGTGAACTAGTGAGGTAGAAACAAAAATAGGGATTTCCATTTAGGTGCATTAGACACACAGTAAGATAATCAGCAGTTAAAATGGTATCATAAACTTGCTTTAGTGGAGCATATTTACTTTTTTTCCCAGCAGTCACTCTGTTGGAATAAAAGCTGTAGTCAAGAGAAGGGTAATTAACAGGATTTTAAATATTTAGGTTTTTTAAAATATTATGTAGTTACTGCCTGACTCAGATTACCTAAATGATGATGATAGTAGTATAATTAAAGAAAAAAATACTAGTTTGAAGTAAATAAAACCAGCCCACTCTCTGCTTCCTCCATTACCCTAAAATAACCAGACAGGGTCTAGTCCCAAGTGTGCATAAAGCAGCACTTTGGAGGGAGGCTATCACTGCAGGCAAAGATAGACAAGAAAAGCAAGGTCACCTCTGGTTTCCTTTAGAATAGAATAGAATCATCCAGCCTGGAACAGACCTTCAAGATCATTGAGTCCAACCAATAACCCTACTTCACATGTCCCCTGCTAAACCATGTCCTAAACATCAGGATCCCTTTGCTGAGTTTTCCCCACATTCACATACAGACCCAGCGTGCTCCTTCCACCACCAGTGGAACAGCCTGCTGTTGATGGGACCCCACCCCCTGTGCCTTCCTGATGCTCAGTCCCAGTGCCAGGTGATGGCTTCATTAACACCATCAGAAAGGTGGTGTGGCTGGTGGGATGGAGGTGACACTGGGGTAGGGCTCTGCTGCCACCTGCTCAACCCAGACAATGACTGCAGGAGGCATGTAAAGCAGGACAAGATGCTGCTTCCCAGGAGGTGGACAGTTAGAAGTCTGTTGAGACATATGCAA
>JANIJG010010914.1:0-22990 GCA_024611175.1 Megaceryle torquata | reverse complement strand
TTTTGATTATTTTTTTTTTTTTTGGGGGGGGGGGGTCCTCTTTTCTGACCAGACAGCAAAAGTCTCCACTCTTGCAGACTTTTAATGATGTTACACACCACATCGAGTCACTATATGAACATAATTTCAGTGGAGTCATGCTTTCAGTGAACTCTGTCTTACCATGAAATAATAAATTGGCCTAACTGTTTGTGGGTTGCTTTCCTTCAGTAATCCAGCTTGCCTACCAGTGCTCCAAAGCTCTGGATACTCAACTACATGATGACAGACTATTTTAAATGACATATTGCCATGAAGAACTCATAAGAATCATAAAACATTAACAAAATCTCAGAGTTTCAGATGTCTACTTCTACTGCTATATATGTAACTGCTCATAGAATATCATGCTTGCTCCAAGGAAAACACTGAAAACAGATTCCCACTAGCCTGGCACAGCAGCATAAACCCTGCACACCATCACTTTCCCTGGATGGATATCCGCATAGGAAACTTTGCGCAGAAGCAGAGTGGCATTGGAATTCACTTAGGCCAACCCTGGAGTATACTGTTACTCTTAGTGGATCTAAGGAGTAGAAATGAACCCTAGAGTAGCACAAATTTCCAGGTATCCCCTCTCAAGGGTCATCAACTAGCCAGCAAGGTAGGGCATGTCTGGCTGCTCCTGCAGAATCCGGTGCTTCTCAGTCTGCACTTTCTGCATTTTCCTTCATTTCATGTTTCTCAACACAGTTGTTCTGCTTTGTTTTTCAAGCAGCATGTGCCTCTAAAGCAGTAAGAGGATATGACAGTGAAAGGTTTAAACTTTGTTCTTCTTTCCACCATCAACAATTTTCATACATTAACACTGTACTGAAAGTCAATTAAAATTACTCCTGAGTAATAGAAACAAAGCACTTTACTAGTAGTGTTCCATGAAAAAAACCAACACCTTACAGTAGCAAGGGTATACGTAAAGTAACAAGATAGTAAAACCTTTAAAGTTTTCTTTACAGCCATTAATAATCTGTCCTGTTCTTCTTTCATGACAGTATTTTATTAAGAAAATTTAAAAAGAAGGCGGTGTCTGACCTCGTTTTCTCAACCAGCCCAAGACGAAAAAACATTTCAGCAACAGAAGATGAGTAGTGCTTACATTTACATGGGAAAATGAAGACTGCTAGCAGTATGACAGTTAAGAAGTATGGAAAGCCAAAAAAAAGTAAACACTGTACAGAAAAATGTTAAACCATTTCTTCTTGAGCTAAGAGAATTGCTAGGGAGTGCAGAAGGAATCATTCATCACTATTTGTGGAGCCAGGCTGAAACAGTGAACATGACCAATCCTGAAGAATTAGGCTCCAAAGAAGTTCTTCATATCTGCACCTTTTTGAGCTCTGGGATGGTTGATGCATAGCCCAGAGTCCCATGCTGCACAGCCACCCTAGTTGGTCACTTACCAAACCTTCTTGGCAAAGGCTTTTCCTCAAGCTTTCGCCTTATAAATAACAATGCCTTCAATAACTTGAGAATAAAGCAAGAGATCCTTTTGGGAGTTACACAAATAAACAACTGCATAGAGCCAGCTTAAAAAAAAGTTTATCCCACTTCAAAAAAGCTAATGTATTATTGTGTGACTGTCTCCTCAGCTAACGCTTCTTTTTTGTAACCGAGACTTGACTTAGTGGCATTAGAGCTGGCTGCTTAGTTTTTTATAAAACCAAACTCCCTGCATTACTGTGGGAGCCTTTTTATAACTCTTTACTGATGCCCTGAGGAATAAGTGCTTTAACTCACCCTTGTTTCAACAAAAAAGCTTTCCCTACACCTCCAGTCACTTCATTTGGTATTCAGATCTTTCAGCCCAAAAACCAAGAACCTAAATGCAAGTGTAGACTTAATCTGATCAATATTGTTTTTTCTCTATTGATCTATAGAACATAAGGGTTTGTTTAATTCAAACAGCATCACTGAATCTGCAAAACAATTTATTTAAATCTGACTGCTTTTGCAGTCTTGCAGACATTCTTGGACTGAAATATTCCATGGTTTTGCTTCCATACTGGCATGAGCTTTTCTTCATCCTGAAGTTTGAGGAAAATTCTCCTCCGGATTTTTTAGTCATGCAAGAAATCAGTAGAAAGGGGAGTGGGGAAGAATGCACTATTAGAGTGAGGGAATCGCAACTGTGTCAATTTTTTTCCTCACAAACTTAGAAACATCTTCATTTTAAAACCCTGTGGACTGATAACACTCCAAAGCCAGGAGGAGCCTCTCAGATCATCTAGATCTACCCTTTTTGTAACACAGGGTAAAGACAGTACTCCAATAATTTCTGCTTCAAACCAGTAATGTCTACTCAAATGACAGGATATTCTTCATAAACAGTTCCAGTGTAGATTTTGAGAGTGCAAGTAATGGAGAACCTCCCACTTCCTGCAGAAGGTGTTCTTTTTCAATTATTTCTACAAACACTTTCTATTTCTTTGACAAGCTTTTTTATAATTCATTGCATAATAATGTATGAAATAGGTGGAAGGACAAGAAAACCCAAATATATCTAAGACAGACAGCAAGCAAAGCCAAAATCTTCAGCAAACCAGTACAGGATCAGACATTCTTACAGTGTTTTAATGCATATTCTATCTGTTCTGTACTGCCTCACCATAAAGGTAAAAATAAGAGGAGTTAGAACCTACTTTAATTAAAACTCACTGTAGTAACATTTTATGACTAGTATTTTCACAGAAGGAAACTTCCCCCCACACCCCCTTAATAAAAATACCTAATTAAATGCAAGAATAATTAACAGTTCTTTACAAAAATCTCAAAATGCAGAAAGATATGAAAATACAACTCTTTCGAGGACCTCAGTTTTCCTTTGACTTTTGCTTCATGTTGCTCTGACTTTGTTGGTGTTTGTTTTACATTAGAGTCTGTTAAAGGTAAACCAGACCAAGAGTTACTTCACCAACACTACCTCTACTACATTGTACATCACTATGTATTTTATGGCAGAACACTTCCCACCCAAAACATACCCCTAAGAATATGTTCAGCACTAACAGAAAAGGTTTGCTTGCCTTAATGCAAGTCCAGCCCAGGTCCACTGGTCAAAAATAAAGAAGGACATTTCCATGATTTTTAATAGGATGCAGTTAAAAATAACTCAAAGTTAGAAATTCAGTATGTATTTAGCTTATTAAAAAACTATATATTGATCTGCTCTTCTAAATATAAAATAGGAATAAAGGAGATTTCACACATACTGCATCACAGTGTTTATGGACATACTAGCTTTGAGCATTTCTGAACTGAAAGCCGAAACAGTATTTTTTCCCCCATTTCACTTGAACACATAAGCTTAATGCTGTATCCATACTAAATGTACATCAGAAATTGGTAAATACTTTTTTTTTTTAAATCTCTTCTAATATTAAATTGGGCAAGTTATGCTCTTGATACATGGAGATCACTGATGAGTTAAGCTGCAATAGCTCATGAACTTAAGGGGTGTGGAAGGACACTTGCAGTAACTCACCAAAAACAAACAGGAGGAGAAAAATCTATTCCACAGCCCCAGGTGGCTACCAGGAAGCAAAGCTCTGATGCCAAGGCTGAAGATACCCTTCAAGCAAAGGACCCCCTCCACTCCAAAGCTGCAGAATGTGTCTTGGTACTCCAGAGACAGACAAGTCTCTTCAGACAATAAGACTGACCACAAGCACTTGTGTGGCCTTTACACCACCACATCAGGAAGACGACTTCTTCATAGCCTTGAAGATATTCTTCCACATAAAAAGAGTGAGCAAGAGAGGACTACAGACAAAAGCTAAAGTCCAAGAGCTTGAGTTTTGGAAGAATCCTGGACTTTGGGACCAGGAACAAAATTCTGAATTATCGTAAGACGTGACAGACATTACTAGCCAACATGAATTACAGTATTTCCTTTCACACCACCCGCGGAAGTTTTCCCAAGATCATGGTCTCCAAAATAAGGGTAAATTAGTCACATTTATTAGGGTGTGCAAGTAATAAAACAGATGCTGTACCGTAGGGTGTGGTGCTTCTGCATAGTCCTTAGCTTACTCAGCTTCATCTGGTTAGATGTGAACAAGATGTGCTTTCATCATCCCGGTGCTGTGCTAGGGCTCCAGCAGGGCCTATAGCATTGTCCTCAGATCAGAGTCTCACTGGCTTGGAGCATAGGTGGAGCAAGTGACATCCCATCTGCAGAAGGCCATAAATCTGGCTTCACACAGACAAAATTCTGTATTCCAGGGGGATAAAATGAGGCCACCAGCTGTTACACAGACATGCCCCTTTTCAAGCCAATATGGTAGGTCACACCAAGCTGCTCTCAAGACAGTGGCCAAGACCCTCTCCAGCCTTCCAAACACTTCTAACATTTTCTTTTAAACCCTTTAGAGAGGAATGAAGCTGCCTTCTCTTTTCAGACTAGTTTTGGGGCAGCCAGCACACAAACAGTGAGTGAGCCTAAGAATCTATGGAAGAGAAGGCTTTCTCCTCTTCTGCTTTCCTACCCCTTTCTTTTTTTCCTACCCACACATCTTCATCCCAAATTACTCCTATGTTCTTCAGGGAGCTCTTTAGGTTGTTCTATGTATAGAGTCAAATTAAAATTGTCATTTTTTTTGATTTATATTTTCCAGTTTATCTCAACACAAGCCCAGCTGTGAAGAGACTCTTATTTTAGAAAAAAGCACAGGCTGTTTTAGGAAAACACAAACTAATACACTTCTGCACTTATAGTCTGAAATAGGATGGTTCCTGTGACAGCTTTTGCTAAAACAAAAAGGTGTGAATTAAATGAGGCTTCATTATGTTTGTGAAAATTAATCTCTTTACAAGTCCTAAATGAGAACACAGTTTGCTTTCTTCATCTCTCACTCAAGCACTAATTTCAATAGCAAAGACACAGATGGTAGCAAATGGGGTTTTTGTACAGGACACACACACCCCCCTTACTATATTTCTTTCCTTGGTAGGACAAACTCCAATCTAAGCTACACATCATCTCCATTATCAGTAGGGAAACAGGAGAAACTGAAACAGTAAGATGCACAAAATGGTGCTGCAATGTTTAAATGTAACTTTATGGACAAAACCTCCCACAGTTCCCCTTCAGCCCACCCAGTCATGCTCAAGACCTTTTCCTTATAACCTTGTGGTTTACGTGTACTTGTCAGTACCTGTCTATCAGTACATATTTCCAGCTTCAGTCTGCAGCTTCCAACAGTTTGCCTCACAGGTTTGGCTGAAACAAACCTAAAAGCTAAGGCCTCAGACCTCAAAGGTATTTGAGGACCTAACTACTACATAAGTAGAAAAATCTTACTAACAGCAAGAGTTTACTAGCTAAATAGTTTCCAGGACAGGATCTCATGGGTGTAAATCGGGTTCAGATACCCCATTTTCTTCCTTCCCACTTTCAAGGTGGAGTTACCTTTGAAAACAGAGTGCCATTCCTCCTGGCTGCGGGGACCAAGCCAGCTGGGGGTGGCATCTGATGCTCTGTGCTACCACCTGCAGTCCACTTGAAGTCACCACAGAAAAGGACAGAAAATACTGCCGCTCGCCTCGCCATGTATGAACCTGTCTCCTGTTACCCGTGCAGACCTCGGGAAAAGGACAACACCTCCCCGAAAAAGGAATCGGGAGACACAAAAAGGTCTGAGGGATAGTGGGAAGGATGTTTCATCCAACAGCAAGTTGGACGGAGGTTGCATTTGCACTTGACATTTTGCTATCAGGATGGATGTTGGCAGGGTCTGCTGTCTGTCTTCCTGTTTGCCTGGTGTTGAAAATTGTCTTTGGAAAACAAAGCATTGTTTTGGTAGAGATGGGGGATTTTTTTTTCTTAAAACTCTTTGGTTGGTCTCAAAATCAGATGCTCTGATTTGCAAAGGTTTATTTGTTTTTACATGCACACTTGCCTGCATCTATTAAATTCAGGACTCCCATTATGGTTTTCTCTTTCTTCCTTACACCCTTTGCAGCTGCAGAACAACATGATATATTCATAACAAAATAATGTTAAAAAATAATATTTGGGTTTCAAACTTTAACCCAATAAAATTGTTTTCCTTTTTTTTTGTTGTTTGTTTTTTCCTCATTAAATCCAGACTCCCTAGGATTTAACGGACACCGTGTTCCACACAAGCAGAGCTTGGGACTTAACAGAATTCAGACTTTAATACATGGCTTTTTCCTTATTATTTGGAGGATGAGGTCTGGTCCTTAAAATAAAAAGTAAGAATGAGAGCCTGGAGCCACACTCTGTTCCCAGTTTTCAAACTGTCCAGTTGTTTACCTCTGACTAAAATGTTAAGCTTTGATAACTGCTTTGAAACAGGATTATGAAATGTGAAGGACTATAGACAGTCTTTAAAAATCAGCACAGGAAAACTGCTCCAGATAAGAATCACACGATCTCTCTCTATATATATATTGGTATACATACATAAAGAAAGACTCCTATAGAATTTTTAAAAATATCCAGCTCTACTCTGGTTACATCTTTCAAGTCTTACACAAATAGCACCACTAAAATTCAGCGTTGTGTAAAGGATGAAGGAGCAAATGTTTGGACAAAGATGCCAAAACAATGACTTTGTGTAAAAAAACTACTCAGTCTGCTAAAATTCTTGGTCAAGCCCTTAAGTTCCTCCTTACCTCAGTTTCTATTCATAGAAGTGAAATAAAAGAATCCAGAAATAGTGTGTTTATCGAATGCTGAGGTGTTTAGATCATTCAGTAAATAGCTACTTTAAGTGTCTACAGCTCTGCTATGAAAAGTACAGAGTATTTCACCTGACAGCTGGCATTTCCAGCTCTGCATCTCACCCCATTCTGGATGTTATCAGCACTTCCTAAGGGAAACAGTACTGACAACGTGATTGTGTACCAGGTACCTCAGCTCACACATTCCTTCCCTCCACCCCTCCGCACCCCCAATGCACACCCACACACAGATAGAGAAAATCCAACTCCTGTAATCACTGGGCATCCTGCAAGGGAACACAATGCCTTTCTTTGCCTTCCTCACTTAGGACGGACAACACAGCAGATTCTTCTACATAGTGATAATGTTTCAAGCACCCTAGGCAGAAAGATATGCAGAAAGCAGTGGTCTGAGGTTACGGAAGTATGACCCCAATCTGCATGCAGACAGGTTTCACACTAAATTCAGTGAGACCCAACACAGAGGAATCCTGGCAAGAGTTTTACCTTAATGAAAGAGGTTACAGGTGGAAACCACACTCGATTCAAGGGAAAATCCTCCCAAAATAAAAATATTAAAAGTGTGTTTATATTACTTAAAGAAAAACTTAAATTTTTTACCACTTAAGACTTTCCTTATTAAAGCCCTCAATTTCACATCATAAAACTTTCAGGGTTTTTCTACAAGGAAACTAAGTCTGATTTCATTAGCTCATTATAGCCATCATTGCCAGTTCTAAGAAAAAGTAATGCATTATCTGTGAACAGATATCCTTAAAACCTGTTTGGGGTTTTTTTGTGTTATTTTATTAAGAGAGCAACTAGCACAGTCAAAAATGTCTAGTCCTATTCATTTCCCTGTGTTTCTCTGGTTAAAAACATCTTTCTGTAGCTCTCTACACTACAGGGTCACTATCCCTCACTACACTCACTCTAAAAATAAATCTCCAGTGACTACTTTTGCTTTGTAAAAGTCACAGTAACTTCAGGATGTCTACCCACACACACAAAAAATTACTTTCTGGTTCCCTAAGTTCAAGACTGCATAAATCCTCCACATGTCAAGACAGGCATTAGCCACTTTTTTATTCTTTTTCATCTGGAAAATAAAAATAATTAAATACATAAATGAATGAATGATCAAGGTAAGATTTTAGCAGACCTCTAGCCATAAATATAATCAGAAAGTGTATGCGTTTGACATGTCATTCTCTTGACAGACCAGATGAAGACAATGCTACTGAACACTGTCAGTATAACTATCCATTTATTTGTGTGTCTTTTCATAGAAAAATGTCCTGTGTTTACCAGCTTTGTATTTTGAAAGGGCTATAAAGTGGGCAAACAAAGTTATAAAGTCCTCAGATAAACCTAAACATACGATGCCTGATCTTCTTTCCCCCTATGACTCGTGGGGAATTAACTACATCTCTGGCTTTACTGTTGAGTGAAGATCAAAACTGACTTGCCCCAGCTACTTTTGACCTGACTGCAACATATTAAATCTGAGACTCGTGAAACAAACAACGTGACAAGGAAAAAGACTGAGTTTTTCCAGCAGGAGAGGTAGTTATTTTAATTGAATAACCTGAAGGATACCTGCACTTTTACAGCTGCCTGTTTGCAACTCAACCCCATAGCAGGAATCAATCTCTCGCCTGAAGAAGAAAACGTTCCCCAAAGGCTAAAACTGCCTCCTCAGATCGGATCCGAGACGGAAAGCCTGACCAACGCTAGAAGTTGGCGAGATTGTTTTTCGGGGAGGCTGCGCTCCCCGTGCCGTGGTTCGGGGCCCCACCCCGGCGGCAGGCAGCCGACGGGCAAATGCTGGACTGGACCAGCAGTGCAGATGCTGAGACTGGCCCCTGGCCCGCTGAGCCGAAACGCTCCCTCCATGAAGCCGCCGCTATGCTCGGGACGGAAAGCCCGAGCAGGAACGCAGCCTCCCGCAGCCCGCGGCGCAGGCAGACCGCTCCACAAGACCCTGCCTACCTGTTCTCCGGAAGGCCCCCACAAGGGATCCCCGGAGGAAATCCGACCCCCCGGGATGCTCCTGTAAAGGGACTGGGGGACCTCACACCTCTCCCTAGCTTCACCCCCACGCCCCGGCAGAAGCCGCTGCCCGCGGGTGCCGCGCACGCACCTCGAGGATGCTCAGCCGGTCCCCGCCGCCCACCGCGAGACCGCCGCCGAAGTCCCGGGTCGGTACCGGCGAGCCCCGTCGCACGCCACCGGGACGCCCCCGACCAGCCCTTGCCACTTACCGCACAGCAGCAGGACGGGGAGCTGCGTTCGGCGGCAGCCGGACGCGTCCATCCCGGCAAGGGGCCGCAGGGGACAGAGCCCGCATGGGGCGGCCGGCCCGCAGCCGCGTAGGACCCGGACCCGCCTCAGCCCCCCCGCCAGGGAGGCTCCTCTTCAATCTCTTCATGCCGCGGCGTCCAGCCCCAGGCGACAGCGGGGCGGGCGCAGAGCGGAGCAGCTTCCCCGCCCCTGGGGTGCTCCCCGCACCGGAGGAACACCCCGCGGCCAGGCGGGGCGTGCCGGGGGAGGGGCAGGAGGGCTGGTGTGCTCCAGAGACGATGGAAGGGGGTTGAGTGGAGTGTGTGTTTGTGTGGGAGCTGCGCACCTTTAAAGTGTGTGAGTGTGCACGTGTGCGCTTGTGAATGCGCGAGTGAGTGAGCGTGCGCGCGCGCCTGAGGGCGTCCCTGACTGCATGCGCATGCATGTGAGTGTGCACGTATGTGCGCGGGAGCGCGCCTGTGCGGGCACACAGGGGTGTCCGTCTCTCCAGGCCTTGCGAAAGTCACAGTGCGAGAGTCCCCTTTCCCAACCCACAGGGCTGGGTGAGTGTTGGGGGGTGGAAGTGCCCCTTCCCCCATGGAGAAGGTTCTGGTCCCAAGTGTCCGAGAGACCCCCTCGGCTCCCGCCCTGGGAGCCAGACCCCTCACTTCCTCCCGCCACAACATCCTGGCAGTAGAAGTGAAAGCATGAGGGGGCTGGAGGGCCGCCTGTTTTATCCCACCTGCAGCCCTTTCGGTTTGGCTTGCACAGCACTGACATGTTACTGTGCTTAATATTTACAGCTGAACGTGAGCAGCACTGTGGTCTAACCCCACACAGTGCCAGAGCGGAGCATCCAGGAGATCTAAGAAAATGCTTAATTGATTTTTATGTTGTCATTTCATCTCTGCATGGCTCTTCTCAGAAAATGGTACGGCTCCCAGTTTTCATCAATATTTAAAGACTGTGTTCCTGGAGCGCTCTCTCTAGGAAATGAGCATCTCCAGCAAGAAACACAAGACTGAGAAGCTGCTAAAGAAGCCTTGTCTTAGCTAAAAATTAATTGTACTGCTCAGTAACAAAGAACCAGAGTGTGTTTCCAGGTATGTGGACACTCCAGTAACTGCCTTTAACATTAAATCACTGCCATTGTTAAAGGTCTAATGTACCATAAAACTTCAATAACATCTCCATGCCATTCACAAGAACAAAGGGTACTTTTATGTATCAGTCGGGTTGTTCCCATCAGCTTTGTACACTTGCATAGCACCATGCTTTCAAACCCTTTTGGAGAGTGGGACCCCAACACAGTAGCAGAATTATACATTGCATGTGTCTCTGAAGCAAACTACTCAATACACAAACTCTGATTTATGCTGTTATCTAGGTTGAAGGAAAGGGAAAACTTGGGAAACCACAGGGGAAATCCAGTGTTGAAATATCTCTGCAGACATTTAAGTGTGTCAGTAATAATGAACCTCCTATCATTTGTGTGCCACTTTTTCCTCTTAGCTGAAAGAAGATCTTGTAAAAGACCTTAAACCATAAATAAACTATAACTCAGGGAGATCACCCTTCAGCAGAAGGGCTGTCACTTCTGTTTTGTAAGGAACATTTCCAAGCTGGCCCTGCCAGAAGGAACTACAGTGAAGTGACAAGCATGACTTGCTATAGCATCCTTCCTAAAAAATTTTTATTTCCCTCATAAAATCTATTACTGGCAATATCTGAAGTTACAATTCCTATTTTCAAGAATCTAGCTGATCTTCAGGAGCGTTAGGACATATTATGCTTTATATGCAATACCATACATTAAACAAGATACAGTGTATTTTACAATATACAGGCAATATTTTTTGCCACATAGGATATGGATATAATGCTGAAAATTGTCCTTTACAGCTTTTAAATTTGTTTTCTTGTTTCAGGTGAGAAACTGGCAAATTTAAAAGTGAATGTTACTGCTTCTAAGTATCAAGATTCAGCAAGCACTTCCCAATTTATGATTGCAGCAGGTAGTATGAAGGTACAAATGGTATCTGAGGTAAAACAATAGCTAAAATTTGTAGGTAAATGCACTAATTTAGAGTGTTGTATTGAATCATAAACCAGGTGAATCACATGCTTGGTGGTATCTTCACCAATGTGATCTAAAAAAAATTGATTCACAGGTGCATCTGAACAAAACTGTCAACAAGAGACAACTTGGGCTGTTTGCATGTTTTAATTAAGAAATCCTCTCTCCTTCTGTTGCAGTAATGACAATAAATTTACTTCAGAAAGGCTGTGAACCTTTTTATTCTGTAAATCTGCCTTACTAGCTTCATGTCTCTATGTCAGCAGTAGAAACCCAATTCACATTCCAATAAGAAATGCTGTAAATGCTCTTTGCTGTGCAAAGCTCTGAATCCTATCCCCATCAACATACAGTAACAATAACCCCAAAACCATAGTTTGGTGCAATTTCCAAACATACAGCCTCCAGAGATCACACTACCCCTTTTTCAGGTACCCTGCAGACAGTGCTGCAACCACATTACTTCAGGAATTGTTTTAGAATACTTAAATCTGCTAATAAGCAGAATAAAAATAAATTAAACCCCATAACAGTAGACAGGCAGGGAGTTATTTCAGTATGGAAAGTTCCCAAGGAGTCTGAGATGAGACGAGATGGCAGGAGGCAAGCCATAAAGAACAGGTGCTATCGTGAGCACTGGAGTGTTCAGGAGGGTGTGAGATAAGGTAATAAACTCTCTTGCTCCAGAGGTTAAACTGATCCAACAGCAACTGAAAAATAAAATTAAAAATAAAAATAAAAAGCTGAAGACAATACACCACAGAAACTGGTGGTAACACTGCCTTTCCTTGTCACCTCAAGTATCGGACTACATAGAGCAGCCACTTGCCTGCATGGAGAGACCTTGCCTGATGTTGGACAGAAAGTTTACTTCTCCTCTTTCTAGGACAGTAATTTTGTATAAAAGATACATTAAACTTTTAAGACCACATTTTAATGGGATTGCTTGCTTCAAAAAGTAGGTTCAGTTCCTCTGTGGTTTTATACTAAAGTAGGTCATCTTGCCCATTCAGTACTCCTAGGAGCATGCTTATCCTGATCCAGAAATTTAAAAAGCTTAAAGGCACCTGCAGGTCATTAAAATATTTTTCTCCTTTATATTCTGCTTGTGTAATTCCACACATATCTTTTTGCCTGTCTTTTTACTATCAGCAATGGAAATGTAAAAGCATGCTAAAAAAAAACAAAACAAAACCAAAACCAAAACAACAAAACAGTTAAAAAGTGGCTTGTTCCTGTGATTCAGAGGCAACACTGTGCTATATTGGCTGCATATAACAGCCACATTGATTTTAGGTTAATCAAATTTAATAAGCTGAAACTCTTTATGCTTATATTACCCAAACTGAAGGGGAAGGAAAAAAAAAAATAAAAGGACATTTTTGTATGTAAAGATCTTCATTTTTTTACATAGGAGCAGACATGGATTATGGAAATGCATAAATGTTTTGTCAGCCTTCTAAAACTTTGGGGGTTTTAAGCCATGTGTGATTGTGGTTTCAGCAGGGTTCCCATGTTCAGAGGAAAGCATCAAAGCAGAATGTACATAGAATCATGGTCATTCGGGTTGGAAAAGGCCTTCAAAATCATCAAGTCCAAACATTAACCCAACACTGACAAGTAATAAGGTAAAGAACTTGTGATGCTTGAGGTGTGACAAATGAGTAGGTAATCTACACTTGAGGGAAGGGGTCCAGTTCAAGCTACTGTTTTCTACCTTGAGATCTGAGACTATCCTAGATGTGAGTGCCCATTTGATCTGTATCCATCCATAGGCTACAAATGGATTGCAACAGCATCACTGGTTAATCTTGTTACAGACTAAACTTCTGCTGGTTTACATCTACAGCATATGAGTGCTTTGGGCACAAATCATCTGTTTATCCTCTGTTTGCATGGCAAGAGCTTGGCCTGTGATAACTTCCCCAGTGTGTTTCACTATTGTTTATCCTAAGTAAGAATAATATCATTTACATCACCGACTTAAAAAAAGCTAGAGAAATGGGATCTTTTTTAAAGAAATAGGTTATGTTTAGAGAGAGAGTGACACTGACATCTCTGAAAACACCTAGTGACGGAAATATATAGAAACCTTTATTTAACCAAAGAGTGCTATTCTTTCCATATTTTGGGCACATCCTTTGCATATATGAAAGGTGAAGTACTTGGCTAGCTCCCAACTGAGATTGCACACCCAGGATTTCACCCAGCTTCTCCACTCCAGCTGTGCAAACAGCTTTACCTGCTTTGACAACAAAGACACTGGTGAGGTGTGCATCCTTGGCTGGTGCTAATGCTTGGCCTTAAAAATCTGAGTGGTTAGTTGTTGTTGGCCACACTCTGAGATCAGAGATGCTGAGCTGGAAGCATTCAGCACCCCTAAGACCATTTTATTTTACATACGTAGTTATGACATGACAGCCTTTCCACCAGCACAGAATGTGGGCTTTGTTTGAAGAAACCAAAACATTCAATTACTTTGTTTCCATATGGGTTTCTAGCATGGTAAATTGTCCTGATGAAAAAAAAAAAAAAAATTCAAGCTATTTGTGTATCCTGTACCATCAACACCAGCACCTACCACTAATAAAAATGGTTCCACAAGTGCTGTGATGGAGATCAAGGGAAAGCAGGTCAATTTTATGGGAGAATGGCAGATACCACCTCCCCTCTCTGCTGGAGGGATGCTCCCCATTTAAGGGTCCTCTACCAACATTCCCACCTCTGTTTTTTACAGCTGGTAGTACAAAGACTCTCATCAAAGGACTCGTGTGAATCTGTAAGAGCTGGGATTTCTTGCTGATTCCCAGCTGTATTTCTCTTATCAGAAAGAGCATCCCAAGGCTGCTGGTGACTGTCACATGCATCGTGATCTTCTCTTCCTGTTGCGCACGGCTATTCTCTTTCCACACCAGGCAGAAGCTTTAGTGTAATAGAAAGTCTTTGTAACATGGCCCAGGCATGGGAAACAAATCATGCCTTGGTTTTTAATGTAAACATTAGCAAAAAGCACACAATGCTGTATTCCTTCTAGACTAAATAAAGCCAAAATTAATTTATGGGTTTTTAAACAGTACACTGTCAGTAATGTTCTAGGGGCCCTGACGTTTTTACTCAGAAAAAACATTTCTTTTTTCATGACAGGCTGTCTGAGGAGTTTGGGAAATACCAGTACAGAAGTATGTGGACTGTCTCCATACATGGTGTGTTGCTGAGAAATAACTCTGAAAATCAGGGAGAAAGATACAAGAAGAGAGGTGGAAACACACACCTTTTTTTTTTTTTTTTCTTTTCAGAAATAACAATATTACATTTTTTCTTCATACAAAATCTTACAGTGCTGAAGTCTGAAATCATATAGGACCAAGTCACAAATACTTTTGCAGCCATCTTTAGGACTATTCAAGGATCATTTTATAACATTTAAAATCCATCTGACTCTGCAGAGATTGGTGAAGCAGCACACAGTACCAACATAAACCTACCTGCAATAGGAAGCAGCAAAGCCTATGTAAGTTCAGTCTGCATCCAGGACTTCTGACTCCACATGTGGGCTCTGATTGTGCAGTTATGAACCATCCAGCATCTTCTTAGTAAGTGAGATCCTAGTACACTTCTTAGCTGGGAAATTCCATAAATTTCTATTCCATGGAAAAATGCAGCACTAGATAAAAAATGGAAAATATTGCCATAGCAAATAAAAAGTTATTTGGAGGCATAGAATGAGTGCAATACATAATATTTTTAATTTTCAAGTCCTATTTCGTACCATAGTTCTCCTTCTAAAGTAAAATAGAAAATAAAAAAAACCCCATGTTTTCACTAAGGTTGCCTTCTACCCACTATTACATTCATACACTTAGATTTCTACCATAGTAAGTCATCCTATTTTAATCTTGTCATCTTTACAGCCCCAAGACAACTCTAGTTCATGCACAGATCACTTACACCTATTTCCACAGACACATCTCACAGCATTTGCTACGAATTGAATAAAATGTGAACCCAGACACAAAGATTTCCTCATGGTGTTTTACATGGCCAATTTCCCTTGCAGTGTAATGGTGCAGAGCTCCAGTTTCCATTACTTGAGAGGACCCAGAGAGTTTCCCCAGTGTCATGCATTTGCTTTATTAGTAATACCTCCATTTCCCATGACCAAAAAGTGGTGCACATTAAATACTTTTACTTCTTAATGGGAAATGTGGAGAAAATTCATTGGTGGTTTGTCTAAGGCACATCACTGATCATTGCTGCCATAAAAGAAGGGGAAGGGAGGAAAGAAAGGGATGTGTCAGAGACACATCATTGCTCGTGTTTTCCATGACTGTCATAGATCTTTCCAGGGATGTCACGTGTCTCCATTCACAAGGGCTTTTTCACCCTTTGAGCACATACTCTCATAAGCCTTGAGATTCCCTCCAAATGACTTCAGTAAAGGACACCAGTTATCTCCCCCACCTAGCAATGAAACTACGGTTTGCATTTACAAGTGTATCACTTAAAGGTTTAATTGAGTTTATTACACTTACAGAAAGGACAATATCTGCTTGGATTCTGCACACCCAGGATTTCACCCAGCTTCTCCACTCCCAAATGACAGAGAGAAGCTCAGTGCACCAAGTGCCCATAACTCTCATTTGAGAAAATGAGGTGTCTCAAACATCTGCAGCAGCACAGAAATAAGAACAGGGCATGGGTGGGAACAGTGAGTTGAAGATTTATCTTGGTAGCACTCGCTATCTTTGCCCTACATCAAAGAGCAGTGCATGCTGCTGAGACGGGTGTGCTCTATTTCTGATTCACTGAGAATGAACCTACATTTTAAGGAAATTCCAGCTGTTACTAAGTGTGTGTTTATGCATTACTTAACATGAAATAATATCTATCCTCAAATAAAAATAATAAAACATAGAAGAAAGATTCTTTTTTCAAATGTTCACAGTTTATGAAAGGTTTTATTCTTCATAAAGTTACCTTTAACAGAATTTCTAGCCTATTAATATTTATTTCATTGATTTGTTGTAAGTTAACTCTAGTACACTGTTAACTCTAGTAGTACAATGTTCTGCATCTTATGGAAGTATCAGTGAAATCTTACACAGGATCTGTTCTTACTATCACTACTTTTTGGTTGTAATTTAGAGAAGATCAGAAACAAATTAAGAAAGCAATAATCCCCATAACAAGTTAAATTTCTCAGACACTAAATTGTTCCATGGAAAGGAAATGAACAAATAATATAGATAATACCTTAGATTAACTGAGATAGGCAGCTAATTTGTTGGTAGATAGAGACACAAAATATCCAAAGGCAAGCTATTTTTACCATTGTCTCCTGAGAAATCTAAATCAGAGGAAGGATGTGAGTAAGTGGGTGACAGGCACAGCAGGTGGTGTACCACTGGCACACAGGCACACTCACCATCTCCATCTACTGTATCAGATGGTTGAGTAATTAGTTGCAGCTCAATGATTGCAGGTGGAATTTTCTGCTTGATGTTGGTGAGGGTAAAAGGAATACTTGAATGAAGCCCAGTGTAAAAAGTGCAGTGCTGCATTAGGAACAGTGAGATGTATCAGAAAATAGAAATCTCCTCCAGCCCAAAATCCAAACCAAAATTTAAAGTTCACAGTAAAGTTGAATGGTGTTGAACACATGCAAGGTGGGGTTTTTTTGCACTGCTGTTGCAAGTGTGTCATTTGCCTCAGCCATCTATCAAAGGTTCAAATAAACGGGAGCTTCACAAACAGCACCAAACAGAATAACCCAAACCAAAAATATAACTAGTCTTTCCCAAAAGTGCTTGAAGTGGATGTTGAGGGGGAAAAAAAAATCATAAATATTTAACCAAAAACATATATCTGTGCACACCATAAATTAGGCAACTACTTTTAAAAGACAGTGTTACCTCCAATTATTTTTAACTTGTTCTGTCTTCTGCACATGTGTCACAACTGCTCCTCTATTGGAACAATCTCTATTTTGTGTCTACTCTTCAGATCATTGCCATTCTAATTCTGATTAAAATAAATGCCAACAACTGAGCTTGTGAGGAAAGCTCTGTTCATGGGCTGAGATGGCAATTCCAGCTCTTAAAGGAATGCATTTCCTTTAACAGATTTCTTGTATAATTTCTTCCTTTCCTGGAAGAAATGGATAAAATGATCAAAAATATCATAATTTCCTGAACAACATTTCTTTCATTTGTTTGTTTTGCTGAACATGAAATCAGAATTTTGGATAGCATTGCAACAGTTTGTGAGATTGGCTAAGAAAGCCTGAGCATGAGACTGATCCTCAGGTGAATGCTTCCATACATTAAACTGCTCTGTGTAACAGATGAGCACAGACGTTTCCTGCAATAATAACATAGATTTACTTTCCTCAATTAATTTGTTCTGAAACCTAACAAATATTAATTAATCAATAGAAGGGCTTCCACTAGATCTCCTTCTATGAGAAGATGACCAGCCTAGTGGATGGGGGAAAAGCTGTGAATGTTGTCTACCTGGACTTTAGTGAAGCCTTTGACACTGTTTCCCACAGCACTGGGCTGGAGAAGCTGTCAACTCATGGCTTATACAGGTGTACTCTTTGCTGGATTGAAAACTGCCTGGATGGCCAAGCCCAGAGAGTTGTAGTGAAGGGAGCTAAATCTTTTTGGTGACTGGTCACCAGTGGTGTCCCCCCAGGGCTCAGTGTTGGGGCAAGTCCTGTTTAACATTTTTATTGGTGATTTGGATGAGGTGATTGTGTGCACCCTCAGTAGGTTTGCAGATGACATGAAATTAAGCAGGATTGTTGATCTACCTGAGGGTAGGAAGGCTCTGCAGAGAGATCTGGATAGGTTGGTTCGATGAACTAAGGCCACTTGTATGAGGTTTAATAAGGCCAAGTGCTGGGTCTTGCACTTCAGTCACAACAACCCCAGGTAACACTACAGGCTCGTGGATGAGTATCAGAAATGGTATGGCCAGCAGGAGGAAGGAAGTGATCATGCCTCTGTACTGGTGAGACCACACCTCAAGTATTGTGCCCAGTTTTGGGCACCATAGGACAAGACAGACATTGAGGTACTGGAGCAGGTAGACAGGAGGGCAATGAAACTGGTGAGGGGAATGGAGAACATGTCTTATGAGTAGAAGCTGAGGGAGCTGGAATCGTTTAGCCTGAAGCAGAGGAGGCTGAGACCTTATTGCCCTGTACAGCTACCTGAAAGGAGGATGTAGTGAGGCTGGTACTGGCCTCTTCTCCCTAGTAACTAACAACAGGATGAGAGAAAATGGCCACAAGCTGTGCCAGGGGAAGTTCAGATTAGATATTATGAAGAATTTCTTTACTGAAAGAGCAGTTAAGCATTGGAACAGGCTGCCCAGGAAAGTGGTGGAGTCACCATCCCTAGAGGTGTTCAAAAAATGTGTAGATGAGGTGCTTCGGGACATGGTTTAGTAGTCATGGAGGTTCTGGGTAAAAGGTTGTACTTGATGATCTTGGAAGTCTTTTCCAACCTTAATGATTCTATGATTCCTTAATGGACTAGGGAAAAATGTGCTTTCCAAACAGTAAATGAGAAGACTCAAGCAAAGAAGCATTAATAATTTTCTAGAGATCATATTAATGGATTTGCTTAATCAAAGAAATCCTTTGAAGAGAATTATTTTTAGCAAAAAAGTGAAAGTAATTATCATCCCAGAGATGATAAGGGTCATAACAGATAGAAAGCTACACTGTACCAGTGAGAGACACCCTGTGGTAACAGCGTAAACTCTCACTCTTGCAGTCGCCTGCAAGGAAACAGCAAAATTAATGATTTACAATTACTAAGTAATACATTATAAACCCATCTCTTTTAATAATACATGCTAACAACAGCACAGATCTGGTGTATATGTAGCAATTTCTGTTTCCAAAATGCTGCTTACAAATTTTGGCTCATCTTAAATCCTCCTGCCTGAGATGTGACTGTCCATGCAGCTAGAGCTCTCATTCTGTCTGTCACATCCTCTGTTAATTCTATTCCCAATAACCACTTTTGCCATCAGTTCACGAGCTCCCACCAGCTCATCATATAAAGAAAATCCTACTGCTTAAATCTGTTTTTTCAAACATCTTGTCTTCATTTACGAGATCTTTTCAAAGCCCTCCCCTCCTCTGCCTTTTGCTGACACCTTTGTACACTTAGATTACCCCCGCACCTCTCTAATCTCCAAATAAAGAATATGAAGGAAAACGAGGCTTCCCCAACTGTGAGAACCACACAGACGTACAACCATGGACATCACCGTGGCTTCGGTCAGACATGGTATCATGATGTGAACAAGCTGCATGATGAGGTCTCCTCACCTCCTCTGGCCTCTGCTCTGTTCTGCTGCTCCCACTCAGAGGAGGTCACACAGCAAACATGCCCCAAAAGGCAGCAGGTTGAGCTGGTCCCTCACTGTGATTAAGAAGGCAGCTGGGCCCCAGCCAAATTGCTCAAAAGAAGTTTGGCCTTCAGCAGAGACACTGCTCCATGATCCTCTGCACATGTCCATAGATGCCTCCCAAATGGCAAGATAAGGTAGGGCTGCTGCCAGGTAGGTCATTTTTCTAACACGGCCTAAGGGCAGTGAAGAAAATGGGCCATTTTTTTCTTTGGAGTGTTTCCTGATGATTCCCATGTCTGCTGGAAATAAACACCAATCGAGGGAATTTTCATTAGACTGTGCAAGGTACCTGTAGCTCTGGGAAGGGCAAGAGATAAATGGCTTATATTTTCTTCCAGATATACCACACAAGTTAAATATTCAGCCTCTCCCTTGCCCAATTTTATCAAAATGGACTTAGCATAAATAGTTTAATCTTACAGAGGTGGGAGAATGATAGGTTAAACAGGATCAGGGGAAAGCACACATGGCTTTATACTGGCAGGTCTGATGGACTGAATATCAGGTTCTACTGAACCAGTTTGACAACAACTAAAATATATAGACTAAGAAAACAAACAAACAAACAACAAACCCCCAAAAAAACAACAAACAACCCTAAAAGAATCTGGAAGGATTATTTAATCCTCAAAGAATAAAAAAAGTAACAAAGTTATCAGAGATATTTCTCTCACACATATGTACCTCATTTAAAATATCCAATTAAATAAGAATTTCTGAACGTAAAAAGCATCTGGGTAAACTGTAGTTTAAAATCAGTTGCAAAGCATTTGAGTGAGCAGCATGTTATATCTACTCTGCTGTCTGCAGGGTAGTACTCCCAGGTAAGAACATTAACGCCACTGACTTAAAATCCTCTGACTCATTTCACTTAATAGCTTAGAATAAATGTCCATCATCTTCCTGAACTGCAGCGCTAAAACCTCATGTATTATTCTACCTATATTTCTCATCTTTACAGGCAACAACACTGAACATATTAAACTTTCAGCTCCCTCTACTGTGCAAACATATTTAAAAGAAGAGTCTAAAACAATGTAGGAGTAAATAGATTTAGACCAAAAATTATACAAGGAAACAATCAATTATTTTCTTGTTTTTCCTGTGTTGAGCACCTAAATTTTGAGCTTGTTCTGTACTGACATCCAGGAATCAGGCATCATTAGTATGATCTTGATTTACCCTAGAGTACAGCATTCCAGAAGAGAAGGGTCACACTGTGATGGGTCACATCAATTTGCCTCAGTATACGTTGCCTCTGTGAACAGCTGCCTCCATAGACATCAGCACAAAATATCCAATCCCTGCAGAAAATACCTCTAGAAACACTTTCAAGAACACAAATCAAAAACCTTACAAGTGGAAACAGGATTTGATTTTATTTTATGTTATTATAATTTGTTACTTTTCTGAATTCTTTCAGAGCTGATGCTCATGGACACAAACACAAGGCATGTGCATAGCCAGGGGCAGGTTGATGCAATCTTCAATTTAGCTTGAAAAATATCCCTTGCAGTCTGTCAAAGGAAAGCCACAGAGCCACGGAAAGGAGCATCAGGAAGACAGGCACAGAAGACCCTATTTCTGAAGAGTGAGAACATGAAGAATGAGCATTGGTACATACACAACACAAAAAAGAAGAGGAAATGTGTGGTACTCTGGGGTATTTTCAAATTAGGACACCTTGATGACAAGCATGCCTTTTGGCTTCCAAAAGTCATTCCACTGCTCTGCTACTTGGCCAGTGACACATGAATAGTGCTGTAGTGGTGCCTAGAACTTGTCTTGCAATCTCAGGAAGAGCTGTCAAGGGGCAGCTGCGGCTGGGGCAGCAAGGCCAGAGCCCTTCCAAGCAAAGGCTGCTGTGCACAAGCAAGAACCCACTGGGGAAATGGAGCCCAGGGAAGAGCAGAGCTCGCTCCTGCTGCAAACTTGTAGGAAGGAAGCTGTGCATCCTTGACATAGACTTCCTCGATAAGGGGCATATTCCAAGGACCCAAAAGGCTATTGAATCGGTCTTTCTTTGGTAGAGGAGCTGTAGAGACAGAAGACACTGAACAGCCAATGACCCTGCCTAAACTTTCAGATGAGTCTGATGCTGTAGGGTGGATGAGAGGTGAAGATTCAAATGTGCCAGCCACTGGAGAAGGCTGGAGTTCTGGAACACCTGCAGTACTTTGACAACATCATCATATGGGGTAACACAGAAGAAGACATTTTTGAGAAAGGTAAGAAAAGAATTGAAATTCTTTTAGATGCCAGTTTTGCCACAAAAAGAAGCAAGGTCAAGAGAGCTGGAGGAGAGATCCAGTTTTGGGGAATTAAACGGCAAGATGGACATTGCCAGATCCCATGGCATCTAGCCTAGCCCTGGTCCAATAGATCTCACCCTAATCCTTGACAGCGAGTGTCAGGAAGATGGGGCCAGACTTTTTCCAGCAGTGCCCAGTGAGTGGACAAGGGTCAACAGGCACAAACTGGAACTCAGGAGGTTCCATCTGAGCCTGAGGAAAAACTTCTTGCCATTGATGTTGACGGAGCCCTGAACCAGGCTGCCCAGAGAGGTCGTGATGTCTCCTTCTCTGGAGGGATTCCAAACCCACCAGGTTGTGATCCTGGGCAACCTGTTCTGGGTGAATCTGCTTTAATGGGGAGGGGAGGTGGGGAGTGGAGAGGGGGTGGACTAGATGGTCCCCAGAACTGTTATTTTAATCTTAGGTTTCACATTTAGATTTTCTGTATTTTACGTTCAGATTTTATATAATTTTATGTTTAGATTTTAGGTCATTTTATATTTATATTTATGTCATTTCAGTTTTAGATTTGACGTTAGGCTTTTATGTTTCTTTTCATGTTTACATTTTATGTTCAGAGTTCATGTAATTTTTTTGTTAGATTTTACATTTAAACTTCATGTTTAGATATTATGTCATATTATTTTTAGATTTTATGTCCTATTATTTCATTTTACACTTGGCCTTTATGTGACTTTCTGTTTAGATTGTGTGCTTAGATTTTGCATTTAGCTTTTGTGTTTAGATTTGATATCATTTGATGTTCTCTTTCTGATTCTCTTTCAGGGAGAGCTGGCAAGCAGCAGCTGCGGATGGGGCAGAAAGGCCGGAGCCCTTCCAGACAGAAGCTGCTGTGGAAAGCAAGAGCCCCCTGGGGAAATGGAGCCCAGGGAAGAGCAGAGCTCGCTCCCGCTACAAGCTTGCCCTGGGCAAGAAAGCCAGGGCACGAATGGTGCCTGGTGGTGAAAGATCTGAGCCAAAAGGGCCCAGAGAAGGCCTGACAAGGGGTTGTGCTCAATGCTACAGAGGAAAAGAAAGAACTCCCGAGGAGCCCAAGAAGCCTCCCCGTCCCTGGGAGTCTGGAAAGGTTCCTCCCCCCGGATGCAGGGCACGAGGGCCACCTTCGTGGAGCAGGAGCAGCCGGCACCTGGCCCAAGTGGCCCAAAGGAGGCCTGGCCAGGGG
>JANIJG010010913.1:0-27501 GCA_024611175.1 Megaceryle torquata | reverse complement strand
CCTCCCTCGTTGCCTTTTATTCCTTCCCCTTTGCCCCCCCCCCCCCCTCATTTTCCTTACCATCTTTTCTCTGCTGGAAGTGGGACCTACTCGCGGCGGCGCCGGGGCTGCCGCCCTCCCGCCGCCGGGCACGGCCGAGCCCCGCTCCCGGCCCTGGGCAGCTCCGGCCGCCGCTGCTCAGCGCTTTGGCCCGGCTCGGCCCGGCTCACTGCCACCGCCCTGGCACAGCCCGGCGGGCGGGACGCGGGTGTGCTCGGAGCTGTACGAAGCCTCGCGGTGTCGCAGCCCCCCAAGGCGCTGAGTCCCGGCCCCAGGGCCGGTGCGGTGCAGGCAGCGGCGGGAGCCCTGCCAGGCTGCTGCCTGCGGTGCCAGCTCCGGCTGAGCAGGCACGGGGCACACACGTGCTTTCCCCTGCCCGCAGCTCCTGCTGAGGCCTTGATCCACTCAGAAGGTCTCCGCCAGTACAAAGCCACCGGGCACCTTGTCAGGGTGGCTTCACCCTTGCCACCAGCCCAAGCTTGGGGCCATCGCTGGTGCCTTCCCAGCACAGCTGCCCTTTGAGGCACCTCTGTGGGGCAGCTTGGACGGCAGGTTCCCTCTGGGAATAGCTCTTGCACGATGTATTCAGCCGTGTTGTAGTCCTGGGGCCAAGCTGGGTGCAACCACTTGGCGCTCAAACCACAGCTGGGGTGAGAGCCAGCAGTTCCGGACAGGACATATGTGAGCTGGGGGTGACACGGGGAGAAGGGAAACTGGGCTGCATTTGGTGGGTTTGCTTTTGCTTTTCAGTCTCGGAGCTGCTGAACCCTCATTTCTTCAAAATGCTGTCCCTCCCACAGCTTCCCTGGCCCGCTAGAGAGTGGGTGGATGGAAATACCTTTCTTGGGATAAGGAATAACTGGTGTTATGGAGGATGTGGTGCTCAGCAGTCTGCTGCCTTGCTTGGCTTTCACTGGGCAGGGTGGGTGCAGAAGGCCCCGTGGGCAGGAGCAGGAGCTCCTCCAGCAGCACAGTGGTCCTGCTGGCTTGCTTAGCCAGACAGCACTTGTTCATGGATTCTCCTTTCTCGGGTGAGCTCACACCATGAACTTATGGGATGTAAGCCGGACTGAGCATACCCACCTCCTTCCATGCCATTTGTAATGGACCTGTAGTCGGGCTGAGGTGATACTGAGGGTAGACCTGGGTATGCAAACCTCAGACAGCTGGAAATGACACAAATCCTTCATCCCTGGCCAAGTTTGCTGTTGGCTGCTCTCAAAGCCGGGAGAGGCTGGAGCTCCCCATAACCACTGCAGCAGGGATGTGGCTTGAGCCATGTTCCCAAAACACCCTCCAAGGCATTTGGATGGATAGAGGGCAACTTTTTTCCTTTTTTTTTTTTTTTTTTTTTTCCTTCCTCCTGTAATATCCCTTCTATAAAACAGAGGGAGCTGCTGGGCTTTTCTGACCACCTGGTTGGAGTGAGTTGATGAGGAGACAGGAGATCCAACAGTCCAAGTTCAGGGAAAGCTGAAGGGGTCCCAACATCCCTTCCTCCTCTGCCTGCACAGAGGAGGAGGAAGGCAAGTTGGATTCCTGCAGAGAAGAAGGCAGGTGTAATGTTGGGCTGGGAAGAAGCTGAGGTGAGTCTGCAGCCTGGGGAAGAAAGAAGCCAGGCCTAGGGATGCAGCTGAGCACATTGTGGCCTGAAGCAAGGAGCCCACTAGAAATGGAAACTACTGGGAGTCTAGAGTGAGCAGCATTGCTGCTTCCCCCTGGGCACCAGAACTTGATGTCTTCAGCCTGAGCTGGCTGGAACAGAGGTCCTACCTTGGGTGGCAGCTGGTGGAGGTGTGTGTGGGTCTGAGCAGGGTTTCCCAGCCTTAAAGGAGGTGAGCATCAGCACAGACCTCAGACACTTGCTGACATGGCTTTGTCTTCCTTCAGCAGGGAAGCAACCGCTGTGCCAAGGTGTCCACAGCACCTCTCCTCTTGTTCCCCTACCCTGTTAGTCAGGCCCTGCTCCATAAGGAAGCAATTATTTTGTGCCCCCATGAGCCCCTCCCTGAGCCTGCGCAGGACACTTGTTCTCGGTATGGAAATGCGACAGATTTTCCATATTCCGCTTTGCCCCGTGATGTTTAAAATCGTACGTGACGGCCTCTTCCAAATGCTGCAGACTTGGCTGGTGCTCAAGCAATAACAGGCTGTGTGACACCAGGGGCATGAAATATCATACCAATAGCCAGAGAAGAGGGAAGAAAAAATGAGATGTCAAAGTGCAGCGTGTTTCCGGCCCCGTTGTCGTGAGCCATCCTCTGCTCGATGTGAGAGATCTTTCAAAGCTGGCCAAATGTTGTCATTTCTGAATACCATTTTAAATATTCATCCAGACTATTTTCAACATCTGTGCCCGGCATGTTGTGAAAAGGCAACAGGGGACGTTATGGAAACCAGATCATTTTATTCCCATATGGAGTGGGAAGGGGTTGAAGCGATGAGGACTTCTGGGCTGGGGCTGCACGAGTCCCATGCATCCGCTGGGAGCAGCAGGAGGAACACCCTCTGCACCCTGAGGGAAGCTCCAGGAGCGCGCAACAGAGCCAAGTGGTGTGGCAGGAGCATGCAAAGGGGTTCGGGGAGCTGGGGTGGGATTAGAGTTGGGTAAAGTAAAAAGTTGAGCCGTAGTAGAGGTTTACAAATTGGGTAGCATCATGGCCACTCTGCTTTCTGCTCCTGCGAGGCCAGGGGCTCCAGATGCCTTCTTGAGCTGCTGTTGTGTTGGGGGAATGAGATCTCCGGCTTGCGTTGGCCAGGGGCTGTGGGAGAGTGTTGCAGCAAAATGGATTCAGCTCTGCAGCATGTGGGTGATACTGTGCTTAAATCTCCCCTCCTGGAAGCAGGACCACTTCTGCACAGGGCTGCTGGTGAGCAGACTGGGCACTGGGCACCCAGCAAAATGCCTGTGCTGGATGTTGGTCAATCCTTCCCATGGTCAGCATTGCTTATGATTTACTGAAACGGGTGAGCAGGAATGTATCAGAGCATCCGGGTTTTGACAGCTCCATGCACATGGTTGAGTAGCCTGAGGACTGTTTGCTTCGTGGTAGATTTTTATGGGTTTTGTTTGTTTGTTTGTTGGGGTTTTTGTTGTTGTTGTTCTTTTTGTTTGTTTCTTTTTGTTGGTGGTGGTGGTTTTGATAACCTAGGAAATCTGGGCTCTGTTTCTGCCTTTTGTAACATCAGGCTGCAACTAATTCAAGCCAGGCCAGATTCTGACCACAGGTATGCCAGTGTAAATTTGAATGGAGTCGCTTACGTCTTGGTTTGGCCCGATCTGAATGGAGTTACTTCTGGCTGATGCCAAAGGGGCTGAGGTCAGAATCTGGCCCATCCTTTCCTGCGTGCAGTGTAATTTGTATGTGTCTCCTGGCACTGCTGGGGTATCGTATGGCTTGTGTAATTCTGGCTCTGGCCTGACAGAGTGCATTGCAATATCTATCACCAGGAGTGCCTGCTGCAGGAAGAAGCTGCCTTTGAATTGCACATGTGAGCTGCACATACTTTGGGGAGCAGGGGCTGAAAGCCCGAGGGGCTGCACAGAGTGGTCGGCTCTGCAGGTGTGGGTCCATACGCTCTTGGAAGCTTCTGATATTTAACTATCAGAAAAGAGGCGGGAGCTTGTAAAGAACAGTGAGGCATCTCCTTGGTGCCATTAGCTGCATCCCAAGTGGGCACTGGTTGCTCCATTAAGCGGCTGGGAAGGCGATTAGTGCTGCCCGCCCCGCCGCATCCCTCTGGCCTCTCCCCGCCGTGTGCACTCCCTCCCACCGGAAAGCCAAGCCCAGTCCCAGCGCCTTGGCTGCGTGGGTTTTTTCCTTTTATTTTAAATACTTCTTGGTTGTGGGGGTTTTTTTTTGGTTTGTTTTTTTGGTTTTTTTTTTTTGTCCCAGCAACACATGGAATGATTTATCCATGGCTGGAGCACAGTTTGGTCCTGATGCATTCTGTTTGCTGGATTGGGGGGATGAAGCATCCCCCAGCTGGCATTGGTATAGTGGGTGAGAGACCAGTGCCGGCAGAAGGGAGAGAGGTGGCAGGGAGCCAGGAACACTGATAGCTCCCTGAGATAGGTCCTGGGACAGATCTGCAGTGGGTCACTCCTGTAGCATGTGTGGGAAAGGAGAAGGGATGCCCTTGTTAGAAAGTAAGTGTCTGTAACGGGGTGGGAAGGTGCAAGGTCTGGTAGCAGATACATTCTGGTTAGGGCATGTGCTCTGATAATTTATGCCAGATTCCAGCTTCTCTGAGCACATCAGTCCTTTTTTGCTTTGGGTCCCCTCCTGTCTGCCTTGGTGTCCTCCTGCTCAGAGGCCACCTGAGCTGCTGGTGGGCTTTACTGAGGATGGCACAGCTCAGGGATGTGAAGTCCTTGTGGATTTGCTCTACTCAAGCACTTTGGATCTAGTTCCTGGATCCCCTCAAGCATTTGTGTTCCTTGGTCCTTGCACAGGGTTTCTCTGCCCAGTGCTCCCAGGACCTTGTCCCTGTACACAGGGTGATGCAGTACCTCATGGGGACCAGGTATCCCCATCTCAGCCAGTTCCAAGTAAGGCCACGTGCTTTCCTCAGGTGGTGTGAGTGATGTGAGACACTGTGCTGCCCTGGTCTGGAGGAGAAACCCAGACTGCTGCACTGTGCTGGTAGCATTGGAGAGGAGCCAGGGGAGCAGCACAGGTCTCTGGCATGAGGGAAGCATCATTTCCCTGCCATCCTTTGGGGCTTTCTCCTTCCCCTCCCAGGGAGTGCTGGCTGCTCAGCTTTAGCCATCGCCTTCCCTTTAAGTGCACATTTTTTGGTTGCTGCAGCAGACAGCAGAGCATTGCTCAGACTGCTCATGCCTTCCTCCTTCACTTTAATTAGAGAAGTCTGCTCCTGTGCCGCAAAGGTCCTGGGATCAAATCTGTCTAATAACCCCCTTCCCTTCCCGCCCTGTGTTGTTCCACTTAATCCTGTAATTACCTCTGCAAAGCTGCTGCTGCCCCTGGTCTGCTGGGTGGTGACCCTGGGCCTGCTGTAGGCACCAGCATCCATATTTGGGCAAGTGTGTTCTCTTTGCCCTGGCTCACCTGCTGCACCTGCCTCATGCTTTCAATTTTGGTGACTGAGCACCCACCTTATGGGTCGACGTGAGGAGACCCGGAGCTCTGGGCGTGCATCTGCGCCCAGCAGCGCTCTCAGCAGCACTGCCTCCTGGGAAGGTGATGGGAAGGGGAACCCATGGCAGGCTGGAGCATCACCCCGACAAGCTAGGGAAATGCCACTGGCTGCCTTGGGAAGTGTTGCTGTAGGGAGAAGGGGTGTGGAGGCGTTGGATGCGGTAGCTAATTTTTTTTAAAGCACTTCTGAAGCGCTACAGTGGCGTGACTTCCTTCCAAACCACACAGCCGTTAGCGTTCCGGGAGCAGAGGAGTGAGGAAATCGCCCACCTCAAAAATGCAGCTGCTTCTGGGGAGGAGCTGGGAGGGCAGCCGCTTCCTTGGGAGGGGCGAGCTGGGCTACTGTGTCTCCTCAGCCCCATGGGTGCTGCTGGTGGCTGGGAGCTGTTGGCCCGCAGGGAGACTCATTGGGGACACCTTTGGGATGCTGTCCCTGGGACATTCACTCCATTGCTTATGTCATTCCTGATGCCAGATCCAGCTGAATGCTGGGCTGGATTTGGCACCGAGGGGCTCGTCCCGTTTCTCTCTGCTTAGTCAGCAGCATCTCTACTTGATCTGAAGTGGGGGCAGCAAAGATGGGAAGTGGAAAGGGGGGGGCAGATGGGGGTTGGGGAGAGGAGATACCCACCCCCAGGCCTCTCTGGCAGCTTGCCGGCTGTCCTGAGGTCATGCTGAATATGCATAAAAGGGAGCAGATTGCAGCTTGCCCTCCTCTTCGATATGGAGGTGAGGCCCACGGAGACCACCGGCCCCGGCTCTCTTTCAGCAGGATAATGGGGTGAGCCGAGCGCGGAGTGTGCGTGTCTGTGTGTGGTCTCGCGGATGATAATGATTTCCATTCATGCCCTGCCTCTGCAGCACCGATGTGCTGCTGGGTAAGTGTTGGCTGCCCAGTGGCTGCTCCCCGGCAGGAGCAGAGACCCCAAAAGCTGGGCACTGATTCTTTGTGGGCTATGCTTTAGTATGGCTCGTGTGAAGGACAGAGTTTCCCATCGGGACAGGGAGGACAGGCAGGAGATGCTCATGCCCTACAAACAGGGGCAACCCTCGTCTGAGTCCTAGACCTGCTGCCCCAGCACTGCTCATAATACCTTTTCCTCTGGGCTCTCCCATTGCCACCATTAGGTGCAGGTGCTGCCTTTCTTGTGGGCAGGAGTTTCACCATACCTTTGTGTCTTACCAACCAGGGAATGAAAAGGCCTTTGCAGGTGGCACTCTTGAGTCTGGCCCTACTCTTGTACCCTTGCTGCCATGTAGCAGAAAGGAGGTGGAGAGTGGAAGAAACTCCTCCTTGGCAGGGTTTAGCAGGTGCCTTGTTTAATACACCCTGAGGTCCCCTGGAGTGGATGGATGCATCTGCTGAGGCATCCCTGGGGTTTCTTCTCTCTCATCCCAGCACAGAGGTCTTCCTATGGCAATGTGCTTCATGCTGCCCTGGGCCTGATGGGATGGGAAGTGGTGGTGGCTGCACCTGGCAGGGTCTGCCTCTGTGGGGCATGTTGTGGGACAGGGATGATGGGGGAGCTGGCAGCATGACTGCAGGGGCTGTGCTGTCCTCTACTGGTGCATGCATGGCTAGATCTTGATGGGCCAGGGGGTCCATGAGCATCGCACCACCCACTGTGCTGTGTGTGAGCACAGGAGCAGGGCCTTGCCTGGGGCTGGCAGGGACTTTACATCGCTGTTCGGCACCAGAAAGGTGTTGGGATGGTCCTGTCAGGACTGTATGGGGTAGTTAACCATGTGCTGCCTTTGCTCAACAGTTCCCGGACAGGCAGATGCTGGAGAGCTTGTAGTAGCTTTTGCCAAGGAGGCAGCTGCCTGCAGTGGGCCAGGGTTTCTGACAGAGCCCTACAGGCTATCTGTGGCCGGGGATGCTCTTCACCACTGGGTGCTTGTGGCACAGTGCTTCCTCTGCTGCGGTGACTGCTACATCCCTGCTGCTCCCTTCTCTACTCCTGCAACCCTTGCCTGCGTGCCACACTCCTCAAGTTGGGGGTTCTCAGTGCTCTGGGCACTCCAGGGACAGCATCTCTTCATCTTGCTGCCTGACAGCTGCCCAGCCACCAAGCTGTGGTATGCTGTGTCCCCAAAAGGTTCTGCAGCACTGCTGGGTAGCTGGGGACGTGCTGCTGGGGGCCATGCAGAGACCACCAAGAGAGCCACCGATTTTTCAGCAGTGAGCATCTCCATCATCAGAGGACTAAGCAGTGAGGAAGCAGCACAGAGATGGTAGGGCCAGGATTTGTCCTGAGGCAGATGTCCAGGGATGGGCTGAGACCCCTGTCCTCACTTCCCCCTTCACAGACTCAGGCTCTGGTGCTGGCTGCTCAATGAGCGTGGCTGAGAAGGGAGGAGCTTCCCCCCATTAGTGGTTTGGCAGCCCAGAGTGAGGCAGCTTTCTTCCACAACTGTGGCTCTCTCTCTTTTATTTTTTTTTTTTTCATAAGGGGAAATAAAAAAAATCCCAGATCACTTGAAACAGTCTGTCCCTTGCTAGCCTCCTTCAGCCAGCGTGGTACTGAGGGCTGTAGGTGGGCAGCAGAACATCTGCTGTGCTGGGTCATGCTGCTGGCACAGAGTGAAGCACAAACCCTCAGAGTATAGCACAAACCCCAGGTAATCCTGTCGGGATTTATTAGTGGGATAGGGGACAATGGGGGGATCCCCTCTGCCTGCCCTGGCCAAGGCATAGTCTAGTAGAAGCCAGAGAGCCCAGCCTGGTGGCTGGGATGGGCAGTGCTTGGCATGGCCCCTTCAGCCAAGCATGTGGGCAGCTCAGAGGTCTACTGCCAGCTGCAGTACTCTCCAGAAAATGGGGGAGCTGTGGCCACTGACCCAGTGCTACAGACAGGGCATGGCCAATCTGCATCTTGCAGGATGCTTCTGCTGCAGCCAGAGCTGGCAGGAGGGGACACAACCTCCAAGCCAGTGTTATGGGAGATGGGTCGTGTCCCCTGGGAGCCACCCAGCGTCTCCTGGCCATATGCTGTGGCTGCTGGGAGAGGACCCCAGCCAAATACCGCATTTGGTCCTTGCCTTGCCCTCTGTTAACAGAAAGGCCAGACCCAGACCTGAGTTTCTTGGAGGGGAGGCCAGAATAACCTTCTTTTGCCAGTGGGAATACTTGGGTAGTGTGGTAGTGGGATTTGGCAGGGATCCATCTCCCAGCTCAGAGAAGCCACTTTGCGTGTGGCCAGTGAGATACTGCTGGGGCTGTGGCTTGGCAGAGAAAGTGGTGCTGGGTCCAGGAGCCCCAGGCCTTCATTGTGGCAATCTCCTGCCCGTTTTAAAATGTTTCTGAAAGGTGTTCTTGCTCCTGCTCCTTTCTCCTGTCATGGTGGGAGCTGTTCTGGGCTGCAGTTGGATAACTTGGGGTTTGCAGGTACTGTCATAGCTGAAAAGTCTCCCCAGTTTCTCCCTGCCATCAATCCTTGGCAGCCGTGCAGTGACAGGGGTCTTCAAACTGTGTGTGACAGTTAGTAAGAGTCTAGGAAAGGGCTGGACCCTGATTTCAACCTCCTCCTTCCAAAGCTCAACTCCTTTTGCCATTTCACACAATATTTCACTCCTGCTGATGAGTGGTGAGCGATTGTTGTAGATAAGGCAGTGCAAAGTAATTGCCTCCCTGCCACACTCCCAGGGCACTGCAGCAGTAGATGGGAGGTGAGAAGGTGGGCACAGGTCAAGGGCCAGACATGGGCGTGTTCCCCACCCCTTACCAGCCTTCCCACATGGGCAGTGCCATGGCCATGGCACTGCCACCGCCATTCACTCTCTTTGCTCTCATCCCAGGGAGGAGCTGCTTCCCTCACCCCAGGAGGATGGAGGTCCTGCAGCTCCTGCGCCTGCTCCTTACCACTGCCATGCTGGGCCTCTCCCAGACGGTGAACCCCTTTGTGGCCCAGCAGACACCCCCAGACCCTTGCTACGATGAGAGTGGGGCTCCTCGCCGCTGCATCCCTGAATTCGTCAATGCTGCCTTTGGGAAGGAGGTTCAAGCCTCCAGCACATGCGGGAAGCCCCCAACACGGCACTGCAATGCCTCAGATCCCCGCCGAGCCCACCCTCCTGCCTACCTGACTGACCTCAACACCGCCTCCAACATGACATGTTGGCGCTCAGAGACCTTCCACCACTCACCCCAGAACGTCACGCTCACTCTCTCCCTCGGCAAGAAGTTTGAGGTGGTCTACGTCAGCCTCCAGTTCTGCTCGCCCCGGCCTGAGTCCACTGCCATCCTCAAGTCCATGGACTACGGCAAGACCTGGGTGCCCTACCAGTACTACTCCTCCCAGTGCCGTAAGATCTACGGCAAGCCCAGCAAAGCCACTGTCACCAAGCAGAATGAGCAGGAGGCCCTCTGCACTGATGGCCTCACTGACCTCTACCCCCTCACTGGCGGGCTCATTGCCTTCAGCACCCTTGATGGGCGACCATCTGCCCAGGACTTTGACAACAGCCCTGTGCTCCAGGACTGGGTGACGGCCACCGACATCCGCGTGGTCTTCAGCCGCCCGCATCTCTTCCGTGACCTGGGCAGCAGGGATGCCGGAGAGGAGGAGGGGGGCACTGGCTCAACCCCCTATTACTACGCGGTGGGGGAGCTGCAGGTCGGTGGGCGCTGCAAGTGCAACGGGCATGCGGCACGCTGCGTGAAGGACAAGGAGCAGAAGCTGGTGTGTGACTGCAAGCACAACACAGAGGGTCCTGAGTGTGACCGCTGCAAACCTTTCCACTACGACCGGCCCTGGCAGCGGGCGAGCGCCCGTGAGGCCAACGAGTGTCTGGGTAAGTGATTTTTATTGGTTTGTTGTTGTGGTGGTGGTTTTTTGTTTGTTTGTTTGTTTGTTTTCTGGGGCTGAAAGCCTAAAAGGGGTCATTTGGGGATGAAGTGATAGGTGCTGAGCCGAAGCGATCGAGCCTGCTTGTCCAGAGATGCTGGGGAGCATCTCCCTCACTGGAGGCTGGGAAAGGCTCAAGCATGTGCCCTGTCTCTGCTGTGGGTGTCCCCCTGGGAATGTGGTGGTTTGGACATGAGCCAAAGCACCAAAACCCTTCTGAAAGTCACCAGCATCTTCCAGCTGGTCAGCAAACCTCTGTGTGGGATGTAGGATGCTCAGCTGGGGGTGTTGCCCTTGGGCAGCAAACCAGTCGTCCCTGGGCCAGAAGGGGGAATTATGGCATCAGTAGATGTGCTTTGGGGCAGGGAGTAGGCAGCAAAACCTGGCAGAGACTAAGGAAATACTTGAGGTACCACAATTCAACTTTTTATCATTTGCATTTGGTCATGGTGCTTTGCATCAGGCATGGTGCTTTGCACGGTGGTTTTAGCTTGTCTGTCCTTGCAAAGGCTTCCACGAGTTAAAAATATTGTCATAAAAAATGAAACATTTCCAAAACATCAAGCTGACATTGCTTGGTTGTCCCAGTCATGAATCTCTGTGGGACTTTGGTGGAGTTTTTTGTCTTTTGTCCTGATTTGGTATGGGGTTGAGAGATGCCAGAGCCCTGTGAAGGTCTGGGAGAGGGAGGAACAGCCTCTTGCTCCTCCTGGACCAGAGCCTGGGTCCCAGGGGGTGGCAGGAGGATGGAGACAAGGGAAAGCCATACCATTAATCAACCTTTGAAAGGCTTAGAGGATGTGCCAGAGGTCAGAGGGACTTGTTAGTATCTGTGATCAATGTCTTGTTGAGCTCCCAGCTGTTGGTTTAAATATATATATGTATATATGTTACAGCAGATTTCTTCCAAGAATGGCTAAAAAGGCAGCAGATTCAAAGCAAGTGCTGGAGCTGCTACTTTAAACCACCTCACGCCCTGCGGGAGTTTGTCAGCCCTTGCATTTACCCAGTTGTCCCAGAAGGATGTTTTGGAGCAAAACTCAGAAAAAAGCCCAAACCCTCGACTCTGCAGCCTGCCCATGGCCACTGCCTCCAGTTGATGGGTTAGTCAGGGGAGGGCTATGGCTGGTGGGTGAACCCCTGGAAAACCCCTGAAACCAAAGGAGGGCCCCAACCCAGTGGCTGCCTCCCTTGTGGCACCTGCTGCCACATCTGCTTTGCCACTGAATCCTCTGCTGAAGCAGTGTAGTGGAAATGGTGGCAGCTCTGCCAGCACAAAAGGGGTTACACCAGAGGAGGCTTATTCTGGGAGAGCATCTGCAGATCTGTCTGTCTGCCTGCCCATCTTGTCCATTGCAGGGTGAGGGTCCTGCTCCTCAGGACCGTGCTCCTGAGCATCCCTGCCCCCAGCTGCTTGGCCCTTTTGGCAGATGGGGCTGAAAAGATAAACGAGGGAGAGAAGGCGGGGGTGTGCAGTGCGGTCCCTTCAAGCTCCCTCCTGACAAGCCCTGTGCACAAAGACCCTTCCCCGAGCTGCGTGTGAAAGTAGTTTTTCCTGTTGATTCGCTCCCCTTCTTTCTCGCTTTCCCCTCTCGGGCTTTGTGCCCTCTCTGAAGAGACCTGAAAGAGCTTCTCCATCACCCGCCTCCAAAGGGTTTAGCAGCTGAAAGCTGGATTAGCTCCCCTAGCCTTCCCCTCTGTGCCTTTCAACAATGACATCTCCCCAGCCAGCAAGAACAGACCCAGCAATTAGCACCAATTAAAAGGAGAGGCCGCCCGGGAAGTTCCCTTTGCTCAGCCTTGGGGCTGCGGGGTTTCGGACTCTGTCCTGTGGCTGGGCATCAGTGATGCTGGCTCATGGTGCTGGATGGTCACGCGTGGCTGGTGAGGGGTGAGAAGGAGGAGAGTGGGCGGATGGATGAAGGAGTTTGGCAATCCAGTGCCAGCTGAGGGGCAGCGGCACCCTGAAAATGGATCTGGATGGAGCCATGGGCTGGTTCAGCTTCAGGTCGTTTGGGGATGTCACCCCTCATCTCTGTGCTTCCCAGAACCCTGCATCGGCTTTGTCCCACTTCAGTGCACAGGAGTCTCTGCCTGCTCTGGCATGGACATGATTTGATGTCCTGCACCATGTCACAGTTCTGGGACATCCAGCCATGCAGCTGGAGGTGAGGACAAACTTCTCATGCTTCACAAGAGTTTCTGCCTCTGACCTGTGCAGGGAAAAGGGGAGGTGAAACAGCCCAGTGACACCTGAGGTCTGAGCATCAGCAGGAGGCATGACCCCACTGTGGCTGCTATGGGGTGGTCGTGGTGTCTGCAGGGACATCACTCTGCTGCGGTGTTATGGGGGTCAGCATGACTTTGGCAGGCAAGAAGGTTTGGGGATGTCACGGCCAGGATGGTGACAGTGGATTTGCCACACTGCTGGCTTGGCAAGAGGGCACAGTGCCAGCTCCGTGCCGCAGGGTGCATGGCCCGGTGCCTGGGGGTTAGAGAGTGGTGCCTTCGGTCCATGGGCACATGGGCCTCTCACAATACCTCAAAAGGGCTGCTTGTCCCACAGGGAGCTTGCCCTGCCAATATTGTGTCCTCTCTGGTGTGCCCTGCCTGAAACAGGGGAAAGAGAAGGACAGGAAAGAGAGAGATGTGCCCCATTTGTGTGTCCCCACCAGCTTTAGCCTGGGTCAGGCTCAGTGAAGGATAATCCCAGCAGAGTGACTGGTGGGAGCAGGATCACCAAAATCTCAAGTCCCCCACAGTGTGATGCATCGGCTTTATTCACAGACTCACGTCTCCTCCTTCTCACTGCTCAGGGCAGCCCCATCACCCCCTCAGCAGGCTGTCCCCAAAGCACCCGGCCTGGGGAAGTAGGGGAAGCGGATTAGCACAAGGCAGCCACTGGAAGTAATTGATGCACTCGCTGGTGATGCGGGAGCTCTTGTTCCCTTTGTGGCCGCCGCGGCAGGAGTGCTCCCCAGAGCACTGGGATAATGCACAGGGCTTGCTTTGATCTGGGGGGCTTGGCGGGGAAGGGGCTGTGCTCTCCTGGGAAGATCTCGCTGGCTGCTGCTCCCTCTGCTTTGTGCTGGGGGGCTGTGGCCACTGGTCTGGGAGGCCAGTGCCTGAAAACACTCCCCATTGCAGCGATGGGATTTAGGACCATCCCATGTGCTTCCCCTGTGTCCTCTACCCTTTCCTGTAAATGTTTGCTTTCTTTTTCCATCTCAGTGCTTTCCGTGCAAAAATTACCTTAGGAATCCCCTAGTGAGCTGGCCTTGGCTGTTTTACACCAGGGAGCAGGATCTGTGCTGCTGGTGGCATGTTGGCAGTCACAACTGCAGCCCTTTCCCTTGCTGCATCCCCCACAGCAGGGTGCTCCTTGCCTTCTCCCCAGTATATGTGTTAGAAACTGGTGGGTTCCCAGCTGTGCTGTCCATGGCCCTTTCTTGGGGAGAGCAGGGAGGGAGTGGCATGGGGTAGGTGATGGCTTTTGGAGGTGGGCAAGCAGGCAGCATCCCACTGCCACCCCTTCATGGGCACCTGCTCCTCATGGGCGTGCAGCTGGGGTGCAGTGGGGAGGCAGCCACCATGGTGGAGGGCATTGACACTTGTCTGGCCATCCTGAGTCCTACTGCTCCTGGGATGGGGCTGGAGTGGCTCATCCTTGTCCCTCAGGTTCTCAGTTCTCAGCTCTGCAGCCCCTCAGGGAGGACTCTCTGCTTCTGCTTCTCTGCCTCCTTCTTGGTGTCAGAGGTGCAAGCCCCAGCCCCTCTCTCCAAATACCTTCCCCATGGTGGAGGGACAGGGTGGATGGGAGGGAAGGGGCTTTTCTGGTCTCAGTTTCCATCCCTGGGGTGGAGGTGCAGCCCCATCCTGCCCCACCGTCCTGGCTGGGCTCTCCTCCAGCCAAAGCAGGGGCGTAGCTCAAATCTGCTGCGGGTTGGCAGTTGTGGCCAGTGTTGGGTTTTGCTGAGCTGGCTGCCTTTGCTAATTATTCCCAGGGAACTTGTAGGGGCAGCAAGTCCCCCTCCCTGCCCCGTGGGCTCCATTGCCTGCCATGCGTGTGCCCTGATTCATGGCTCTGCCTGTCCTGTGCTGGAGTCCCTGCCCCAAACTCCCTCCTGCTGTCACTCTGGGCTCCTCTGTCTACAGCAGCCCTGAGGAGAAGAGGTCGTGGGGTGGCCAGGTCCTGGGCAGGGGTTCAAACCCCATTAAAAGGGGGACAGAAGGTTGCTCCATTGCAAGTTTTTGACATTTAATTAGTCTATTATTGCAAATTATTAGATCTTGTGATTGTTTAATTGATCATATGATTGTTTAATTGGGCATACTGTACAAGGGCGGAAGCGAGCTACTACGTAATTAGCCCCAAACTGTGCAATTAAATTCTTATTAATACCCCAAACAGCAGGGAACATTCAAGCCTTTAATTAGTGATTAGCGGGAGGGAGACAGAGCTTGCAACCGAGTCAGTGCTGAGGAACACTGCAAGTATTTAGCTGGGTGAGAGGGGGGGACCCGTCTGCCCCGATTAGCGCTGGATGGCTGCGTCGGGGGGGTGAGGGAATGGTCATGCATGCTGGTATGACCCTGCCCCTGAGCAGGGGACAGCCACCCATCCCAGCATGGCCAAGCCCAGCCAGGTCTCCATGTCAGCTGGCCAGGATCACACCAGAATCCTGGCTTGGCTCCTGCTAAGCCGGCGGCTGTTTGCTGACACCCAGCCTGGGCTGGGAGCAGCAACCCAGAGTGGGCAGCACTGCTGCCTGTGAGCAGAGGGGATGATGCTGGGCAGCAAGAGTAGGTTTCTTCCTGAAAGCCAGCTCCTGGGAGGATTTGTAGCAGGTTCCCAGGGAAAGGTGGCCCCAGGGCTGGCAGCAATGTGTCAGCCAGAAGGGTCCCCAGCCCATGGCGGGTTTGGTGATGCCACGAAAAGGCCCCAGCCAGTTACTCTCTCACCAATTAAACTTGAGGCAGAGAGGGACCTGTGCCGAGGGCAGCGAATCATTTACCTGACCTTTCTCCTCTGCTGCCCATTGCCTTCCCTCTGGGCTGCTGTCCCCTCTCCTTCTCCAGACAATGCCAGGGGCTTGAAGGGGCAGTCCTGAGTATTCCCAGTGGGACAGCAAAGCTACCTTTTGAGGTGACTGAACTGGCCTTTCAGTGATGCAAGGGAGCCCCTCTACACCACAAAGTTCCTTTGCCATATTTATGTGCAGCTGCCTTGGTTTAGTGGCACAGACTACCCTAGCTGTCCCTGTCCTGTTATCTGGTGAGTGCAAGAGCAGCCTGGATGTCAGGGTGCTTCACCGCATCTCTCCTGGCCCCAGCAAAGCCTGTCCAAGTGTTGGCATCCCTGGCACAACAGCATCACCAGCACAGCAGCACACCTGCAGCATGCAGCTGCCTGACACCATGAGCAGTATTTGCTGCTCTCCCTCCGGGCACCCCCTCCCAGTGCCTAGCCCTACATCAAAATTTGCCTCAAAAGTCCTTATTTTTTACCAGCAACAAGGGAAAAAAATGAGCTCAAAAGGCACAAGCCCCCAGAGGCACCTATCACCCCGCTGGAGTGTTATTTTGATGCCTGCCATGTGATTTTTACACTAATCTCGTAACGTGGGGGAGCTGAGGTTTGAGCGCGTGGTGCCGACAGCACCGAGGCTGGCACCAGCCTTTCACTCAACTCACTTAAGCTTCCACAGAGGGTCTGTTTTAGGGCTGGGGTTTGCTCCGACTTTCTTCCACCAGAGTCTCTGAGGCTGGAGCAACGAGGTGGGCGAGGGAGCGTTTGATCTGCGCGGGCTGAAGCTCCCACCGGCGCTGCCGGCCGGGGGGGAGACAACTTCACACAACCGCCAAGCCAGGCCAGAGCAGTTAAATCTGGGCTGACACGTTAATGAATTTCACAGTACGCCTGGAAAAACTCTCACCCAACTTCAATTTACCGGCGCGGGGAGGGGGCCAGGGCTGGGGGAGGAGAGTGCTGCATTTTGCTGAAGGAAATCTTGTTCCCATTATCTTTTTGTGAGAGCGTTAAGCAGCGGCGGGCATAGCTTTGCCTTTTTATCTTGCACACGTGGAATTGGGCAGGGGGGGCTGTGTGGTTCCTGTAGCTAATGAAAAAATAGTGTGTGTGCGTGTTTGCAGGAGCGTGCACGTGTGTGTGCACATGTGCAAGCATCTGTGCATGCGTATTCATGCACGTCTGTGTGCGCATACATGTGAGCATCTCCATGAATGTGCATGCTTCTACGTGTGAGCACGCATATTTGCATGCTTGTGTATGTGCACGTGCGCTCACACATTTGTGTGTGTGCACGTGTAGAACAGTGCACAGATATTTCTGTGCACATCTAGACACGTGTGAATGTGTGGATATTTAGGTGCCCATTTGTGTGTGTTCATGTGTACGTGTTTGTGTTACATGAGCCTGTGTGTGTGCTTGTGCATACTTGTGTGTACATACGCACACACATGGGCTTTGTGTGTGTGCACATGCGCACAGGGTACAGCCTTAAATACAAGGAATGTGGGGCTGTGTTGCTGACACGGAGACTGGCACCCTGCAAGGCCACAGGGGCAATGCTGTTGCACCCCCTGGCACAAGGTGGGTGGTCCTGCCACAGGGCAGCAGATGCTGCACATCTGGACAACGTGTTTGGGCCGTGCCATGCCCTGCCCGACCCGCTCCCCCAGCAGCAGCTGAGGGCACTGGGGCAACTCCAGCCCACCCAGTGGAGTTCACAGGTTTTGCCTCCAGCCCTCACCCTCACCCTTTCCCTTCCAGCCTGCAACTGCAACCTGCACGCTCGGCGTTGCCGCTTCAACATGGAGCTGTACAAACTCTCGGGTAGGAAGAGCGGCGGTGTGTGCCTCAACTGCCGGCACAACACCGCGGGGCGGCACTGCCACTACTGCAAGGAGGGCTTCTACCGGGACCTCAGCAAGTCCATCGCAGACCGCAAGGCCTGCAAAGGTAAGCTGGGGGGTCTCCATGTGGGCAGGCCAGGTGATAGTTTCCCCTGGTCTCCTTGCTCTTCCCTCCCATTCTTGGGACATCCCTCTGCTCTGCTCAGAGCCTGATTGCTCCCTCCACAGCTGCAGGTCATCTCCAGCCTCTGTCACCCTGGCCACCTCAAGGGCACCAGGTAGGGACATTGCTTTGAGCTAAGCATATTCTCAAGAGATGGGAAGGACAACAGGCAAGGACTGAGCTGGCTTCCAGGAGTCCCATCCATGCTGGGGGGAGTCCCGGTGTAGCTGCAGTTACAGTCTCCATAGTTGGTGTTTGGAGAGATGTTGAGCAGATGCTGGAGAAGGCTAAATGTTCTAGAAACCTGTTTCTGACACTGGCATTGTCTGGGCCAAACACACACTTGGAAATATTCAAGCTACTTCACAGAATGACCTGTGGTGTCTTCCCTGCCTTAGAGGGCTGGCAACACTGACAGAGATTTCCATCTCCCTGCTGGGCTGTGGTGCAGGACATCATAGTGTGCATTTCTTCTATGGGGTGGCTTTTGGCACACGATTTTGGGACAATGCTGAGCACTATGGCCCCTGGTGCCTCTGGGCAGGGTGGCTTGACCCCAGGCTGGCCAGGAGCCATGCTGGCTCCAAGCCATCAAGCTACCACTTGACCAGTCTGTGCCAGCTATCATGGGACTTGCAGATCTCCTCACCCTCCTCTAGCTCCTGGCCAAGTCTGTCTGGCTTCTTTTATCTCTTCCTGCTTAGCCCGCTCTGTGGAGCCATTTTCTTTTGGGAAACCTCAAAACAATAGTTTCACCAAAGAAGTTGAGATAAATAAACACCTTGCCTGTCCCCAAGGACCATCGGGATCCAGGCGGAAGCACTGGAGCAAGTGGAAGGTTGGACACGGCTGATCTGAGTCTGGGAATTTATCCCTGGTCTCTTTTACTCCAGCTTAGATTGCAAGTACTCCTGGAAAGGAGCTTCGTGTCTCTCTGTGGTGCATTGCACAGCCGCATGGGCACTGGGCACCTTTGCTGCTGCAAGGACATGATGCTAGCATCATTCATGTAGGGTCTACAGGAAATGCTGAAACAGGTTTTGGACCAGTAACATTGTGGCCACAGATCTGAATTGAAGGATTTGCCTTTTGGGGTTCCCCTCTTGGGGATATTAGTGTTGCTTGTCAGTATGGCTCATTTGCACCCAGGATGTAATAGGTAAAATCCCTGTGTGCTGTGTGAGCTGCCCCTGCCTCTCCTCGTCCTTGTTCCCATGGGAGAGGTCGAAGGATGGAGCAAAGGGAGAAACTTCCCACGTTTGACTGACACCATGGCGGCAGCTGGAGCGCGGCTGAGCGGGCACTGGCAGGGAGAGCCCTGTCTGCAGCCAGCTCGTTAGCAAACGGCAAGCTAATCATTTTTAATAACATGAGCAGCTGACTTGACAGATCCCAACTTGGCCCACATCTCTGGGGGACCACGCACTGCTTCCTAGCCCCACGGCCTTGGCCAAACCATGTCACAGCTATGGCTCTGGGCATGGCAGCCCCCCCGCAGCAGCAAAGTTTTCCCATTGGTGGGGCTTGTGCCAGGTGGCAGCCATGTCCCAGAGCCATGCCAGGTGCCAGCATCTTTGGGTTGACACTGGGAGGCACTGGGAGAGAGGAAGAGGAGCAGGCAGGACAAGGCATGCATCCCCAAGGTCTATAGTACAGCATCTTGGGTTGTGCCCCATTCCTGGGAGGAGTCCTGTCTCTGGCTGAGGCCAGGGAGAGATGGCAGCAGTGCCTGGATCCTGCTGCACCACCACCAGACTGAGGCAGCTGCAGCAGAATTCCCTTTTCCATTAGGATTTTCCTCAAATGCTGGGGGCTTGCAGGCAGCTCTGGCTCACCCCAACTGGCACTGGGGTTCACAAGGCACTGGGGTGGCTGTGCCACCTCTACACCTCTGCCTCATCTCACATTCTTTGTGGGTAGCACCCAACCTCCCCACCCATCCCCAAATGAGGAGTTTGTTCTTCCCCTTGGTTCACCAGCTACTTCTACTTTTGCTAACAAAATTATCTGATAAAATCTCAAGCAAAGTGGAAGTATTGTCTTCCCTAGGGGACCCAGAGTCCCCAGTGACACCACTGTGCTGAGCACAGAGGTCTCAGTTTCTGCTCCAGCTGTGAAAGAGAGCATTTGACAAATAAACAATAGTAAATAAAGCAATCAGGAGTTGGGGAGGTCCTGGAAGCAAAGAGGAGGGTAACTGAACACAGCCCAGCTCGATGTGTGGGTTGGAGCTGGGTATGGGTTTGTGGGAGTGGGAACACTGTGGGCGCAGTGTTTCCTACCTGGGCTGTGGCTCAGGTCCCTCTGTTTTCAGGACTGAGGGTGGAGGAAGCAGAGGGACCCTGGCTGCCTCTGTCTGCCTGCACCTGCCTAATGCAGGCTGCTGCCCGTGCTCTGCCAGGGCAAGTCCTGCTTCACCATCCTCACAGAGCAGTAGTTGTGGAGCATTAAGGTGATGGAAAGCATCTTGATTTCAAGGTGGTTCCTCTGGAGGGGATGGTGTGGGCAGAGCCTCCCAGGGTGCTCAGGAGCTGGTGGGACAGGGTGAGGGCTGATGCTGCTGTGCAGGAGAAATGCGAGCAAGCGATGCCCAGGCTGTGGAAGAGTGGGGGGCTGTGTCAGGTCCCCCTTCACAGATGAACCTCCCTCCCCTGCCCATCCCTGTGCCAAGCCATGGGTAGGTCCCTGCCAGCCCAGTCTGGGGGTTGCTGCTTCCGGAGGGCTGGCAGGGTTTGCCCATGGTTTGGAAATGCTGTAAAGGTTCAGCTCTGCCAGATGAACATGTGCACAAGGGCCATCCCCCGCTATGGTGCATATGTTGAGGAGGATCTGGCAGTAAAGGCGGTACCCTGGGTCTTGGGAGCCAGTTTCTGGCTCTGCATCAGGGAACTGGGTTAATAATAAAGTCCCTAATGCTTCTGCTTCTTTGGCTGCCCCTCCTTCAGTAAAGCAGGGAGTGTATCCACCCCTTCCTTGTACTTATCCAGTGGTGGATCTGTTGGAGTTTGGAGCTCCTTGGAGCAGGACCAGCACCTGGGACCTGCCTTCCCCAAGCCATGAATGGGAGCTAGTGCTGCTAGAGAGATCTGTAACACAGAGACGGGACAAGAAGGTTTGGGCTTGTTTTTTTCCAAAGATGTGTCCTATACCTATAGCACAGATACCCACACACCTGCATGAAAAGAGAAAGAAAAGGAGAATCGGGGCTTGTGACAGCAGATCTTAAAAGCAGGCATGTAACAAACTGTTGTGAACTGACATCTGCAGCTTGAATGGAGGTCTTTGCACCCACCGCAGCACTAGTCCAGGGCCAAGGCTGATCATCCCAGCAAAGGCAGATTTTTGCAGGCGCTAGGAGCAAAGCTTGGCTCATATTCAGGAGGCAAAATTCTAGCCCAAAGGCCAGGAATTATTGCATTTACTTAAACCCCAAAACATGTTGCTAAATAACTCTCCAGCCATGGCTCATCTCTGCTGGAATGGGGCATCTTCGAAATAGGCACAGAAATATCAACTGCAGATTGCACAAACTGCATCGCTTGCCAGCAACTTGTCCACTGACTGGCGAGCAGGGACATGAGCTCTTCCCTCCAGTCACCAGCCCACCAACAGCTGGTATCACTGGATGCTGTGAGATGGAAAAGCTGGGAGGATGGAAAAGGCAGAACAACCTACAGGATTAATTCAATGGTAGTAATTGAAAAGTCAAATAAAGAATGGCTGTGCATTAATCCCTGTAATTTAAACAAAGCTGTAAACTGTGAGCTTTCTCCAGTGAAAGCTGGTGAAGCAGTAGCAGCTAAGCCTTAAGATGCAAAAAACCCTCAATATTAGGTGCAAGACATTCTTTCTGGCAAGCGCAGCTTGATGAATTAAGCTCCAAGTTAGTGACTTAATCCACCATTCAAACACTGTGGGATAGATTCTGGCAACTGGCAGGGCTGGGAGCAGCAGGGCTCAGTGTGTGGGCAGTGGGCATGGAGCTGTGCTATGCCCCTGTTGCCTGTGTTCCCTGGTGCTGGGATGGGGTTCCCTGACCAGCCCCCCCTCTCTCGGTCATGTCAGGATGAGGAAGGATGGAGATGCTGCAGCTGGAGTGGTGGAGGATGTGACCATGCTGCGATGTGGGACTGACTGTGGTAAGCACTGAGTGCTGCCTGGGATGCTCTTCCCATTGGAGCAGGATGGATTTTTGTGGGACTGCAGGAAATCCCACCAAGGTGGGGTGAGGAGCCAGAGGGTGGTCTGGCAGAGACCAAGCTCGTGTGTCAAAGACACCCATCTGTTGTGGATGTAAGATGAACAAAACTGCCTTAATTTCTGATCCAGGCAAAACATCAAAAGTCATTGAAAGCCACCTTCCACTGCATGAGAGGGATCTGCTTAGATGAATTGGATCCTGATTGTGCTGAGATTTATGTCTGTCCTTAGGATTTACACTAGGAATACACTGCTGGGGCCCAAGAGATTATCCACAACGTGTGAAGCTAAGCACTTGTATAAATCTTTGCTGGAAGTGTGCCTTTGGCCATAAATTTTTTTTAGGCATGGACTGTCTGCTGCTGTGCATGCAGAGCAGGAGTGGTGGCTGCGGGGACCTCTGAGCTCTCCCTGTGCAGTTACATCTCTCAGACAAGAGGGCGTTTGGCAGGGCTTGTGCCCAGCTCCTCTGTGGTGGGTTGGACTTTGCTGTCTGGAGATGGGCACTGTGGCCCTGGGAGAGCTCTAAGCACCAGTGGTGGGGTCAGAGTCCCCTATTCAAGCACCATGGGGGTGATGCTAGTGGCAGTTGGCTGCTCCTTCCAGTATTGGTGGTGATGAGGATATATGATGCTTCATGCCGAACCCTACGAACACAAACCCAAGCCTTTGCTAGTGGAAAAGAGACAAAGCAATGGATGGTTTCCAAGAGGTGTACCTGCCAGCTTGTCAAAGGCACCTGCTTCCTCTAAGTGCTGCAGGATCCAGCCAAGCCTGCACAGAAGAGTCCTGTGCAGTAGGCGTAGAGAGACCATCAAGATGCTTTTGAAGCAGCTGAAATGTCCCAGAGCACAGGGGTTCAATAGAGAGAGGTAAACCTGATGTTCTGCAGGCAAAGCAGCTGTGCTGCTCTCATGGATCATCCAAGGCTGGCCAAGCACTGGCCCATTCCTGCTGGCTTTGCTTTTCACAGTCCAGGGCTGGACGGTCCCATGACCTCAGGACTTCAGGGGGTTCCCGATGACCTGACAGCAGCTGTTTGCAGGAGCCAGGGTGTTTGAGCCAGACTTTCCTGGGGAGAGCCAGCTGCCCCGGCAGGAGAGAATCCTGTTGTGGCTGAAGAAAGACCCCGTGTTTCCGATAGCCCTATGTCATGCCAAGACTCCCTTGCTTGATGCCATTTGTTATCACAGCTGAGCCCCCAAAATATCCTTGTCAGAAAGACGTCCGCTTCCAGTCCCAGCCAAGATCTGATAAGGGTGGAGCATCTGGTCCCCATTAGAGGCTGCTCACTCTGGTTTCTGGCCTTGCAGGAGGGGGCCTGAGGAGCCGTGCTGTGGTGCTCCCACTAGTCCCATCTGGTGAAAATTAGGGAAACGATAACATCAGGGGGGGGTGGGGGCAGGCGGGGGTGGGGGGGAGATGTTTTTGTTTTGCTTTGGAATCACGTTCAACTCTTACACTGATGGAGGCCAAGATAACCTCCTCCAGCTCTCAGCCAGTCCAGCCCTGGGCAGGCAGATGGGGAAAGTCCTCTCCTGAGTGAGCATCTCCTTCCCACACCCCTCCTCCTAGGCAACCCCTGGTAGGTCCATCATCTAGTGTTGTGTGATGGAAAGTCACTTTGGGTCTGTCCAGATGATGGAGACACAACTTTCACCCACCTCAAGTGTGGCTTTTCCCCTAGGGAGACTGTAGTGAAAAGTCGTGGGGCTGTCCTTTGGCTGGGGTATTCAAGAGGCAGGATGGACACTGAGACTCATGAGCTTGGGAAGCATCAAGAATATCTATTTCAGACCATCCTAAAACCAAAACAAGGCCAAAGTTTGTGTAAAAGCTCAGTGTTGATTCAGCTCTAGGGACTGGAAAGCTAAGAGGTGGGGAAGCAAGCAGAGAAAATGCTTTTACTGCTGTGACAGGAGCATCGCCCTGGGGTTGAGGTGCAGGAAGAGCAGACCTGGGTGTGCATCTGTCCGCTTTCTGTCCCTGCAGTGCTCTCAGTCCCACCTTGGCCATGAAAACGAGTTTGCATGGTCCAGGTGAGCCCCACTCTCTTTGCTTGGCAGCAGGCATGGGACTGCCCATAGAAATCCCTCCTCCTGCCTGCCTGCCTGCTGGGCTGTCCCTGGAGCAGCTGCCTGTGAAGTGGGCAGAAAGAAACTATTCTACTGGTGTCCAGACCTTAAATGCCAACTGGAAGCTGCAGGCACCTATTTGAGCTGTGGGGTTTCCAGGGGCTCATCCTGAGCAACCCTATCATTAGAGGCCAAGCCCTTAGTCCACTTGCCCTCCTGCTCATGCTGCTCCCAGCATGTGTGAGGCCATGGTCTGGAGCCATGGGTCTTGGCTGTGCCGGTGCCAGCAGCTGCCTCTACTGGTGCACTGGAAGGACCCATCATCTCCTCCCCTCTGCAGGGGTGGCACATTGGGGCCAGTTTGGGATTTGCATTGTGTGTCACTGCACACATAACCTTTTCTCTCTCCCACTCAGCCTGTGACTGCCACCCTGTTGGTGCGGCCGGCAAGACCTGCAACCAGACAACAGGGCAGTGCCCATGCAAAGATGGCGTGACTGGCCTCACCTGCAACCGCTGTGCCAAGGGCTACCAGCAGAGCCGCTCTCCAGTGGCCCCCTGCATCAGTGAGTGTCACTGTGCCGTGCCCTGAGCTGGGGGCACCTCACCATTTCTCCTTGGGCTAGCTTGCGGTGGGTGGGAGGCTGAGCCAAGGGCCTGTCCATCCATGTGGTTGTGCTCCAGGAGGTTGTCAAGGCAGGATGGTTGGGTCATCTATTGGGGTCACCATGCTTTGCCTCCCTAGCCTGGGAGGCTCTGAAAGACCCCTTGGGTTAGTGCTTCCAGACAGCTGAAGCAACTCTGCTGGGATGTGTCTTCAGGTGCAGCAAGGTACCTTCCTCACCCAGCTGAGCCATCAGTGTGGTTAGGTCTGGGGCAAGACCAGATCCTATGGTCATTGTAAAACCATGTTTATTGTTGCAGTGGGTCTAAATTTGACTGAAGCAGTAGAGGAACAACTTCCCATCCTGCAGCATTTGCTGGCACTGCCGGAGCAGTGGCAGTGGGGGTGATCTTGTGGGGCTGGCTCTTCTTCCTCTGTTGTTCCCCAGGTTTAGGATTAGGACAGAATTTCCTCCAGGTTTTTTTACCAGGAGTCCTGAGGAAGTGTTGTCTTTGCCTACACCTTATCCCTGTGCTGTGCAGTGTGGAGCATGCTCAGGTCAGTCAAATATCTGTTTGTCCATCCATCCCTGGAGCACATGTCCTCTGCAGCAGTGACTTTTGGCTCTTGCGGGTTGCAGTGTCTCAGCACATACAAATTTACTGAAGCTCAGTTTGGGCATCTCTAGGTCTATTTAATGGCCTATGATATTAAGGTCAGACTCATCCCATCTGTCTTTGTTAGCAAGCTGACAGAGGTGACCCATAAAATTCCTTCTGCACGTTGCTTGTAGAGGCCTTTGTTCTGGATGTGACCCCCAGATCTGGGGACCTCTTTTCTTAAGACCTGTCTCCCTTTCTCTTCCAGAGATCCCTGCCATCAACCCCACCTCCCTGGTCACCAGCACAGAGGCACCTGCAGGTAAGTGCTCTGCATCCTGGGCTGAGCCCACAGCACCAGCTCTGCCCAGAAATGCCCCATTCCACTTCCCCTTTCCCCAGCACACCCGGGAGAAGAACTAAGCCCCGACAAACCCTTTGACAAAAAGATTAACAATGCAAAAATTTTGGCTGGCAATTTTGGAAAAAAAATTACTGACATTTGAAAACCTACATACTTCTGAAAATGAACTGACAGGACTTGGTGGGGCTTTCTCAGGGAAAGGTCTTTTCCATCCCCTCCAAGGAGGAAAGCAGGGATGCAGTCTTCCAGGGCCTTGCTCCCCTTGGCAAGTTACAGTAGGGGTCATGGTGTGCAGCACCAGTGGCTAAGTGGGTGCTTGGGGGCTGGGTTTTTTTATCTCCTTATCGGTGCCAGTGCAGGAGGTTCCTTCTCAGTGTGTTTTACCTCCACAGGGCCCTGGCTCTCTGGCAGTACCAGGGTGGTGGGGTCCAGCCGCCTCAGGAGCTCCTGTGCCTGGGAATGGGCTGCCAGGTTTCCCCTGGGACTTGGGGGACGTGGAGTTGACCCCATCCAAGTCTGGGAAATGGGAGGTGTTACTGGGACATGAGTCCAGCAGCCTTGCATGGATCTGGCAGAGGTTTCACTCCACACTGTGGCAGTGGAGGAGAGAGAGCTTGTCCTTGGTAGAATGAATGCCTTGCATGATGGGTTGACTGTAAGAACCAAGCCATCTGTGATGGTGACACTGCTGGGGAGGCTGTGCAGGACAGACCACCAGCACTTCTGTCCCTGCCTACCCTGCCTGCCCTGCCTGCTGCGAGGGAGGGAGCTGGGAACACTGGGCTTTGTGGAAAGGAAAAAAATGTGAGGGGAAAGGAGGATTTGGACAGTTTTATTACAAACGGAGTGTGATACATGGAGCAGAGTTAATCAAGGTGATTCCCCTCCAGTGCTTTATAAATAGGAACAGTCTTAGCATGATGTCTGATATTTTCAGCTGCATAAAAATAAATGGCACTTGCTGGAGAATGGGGTGTTTACTTTGGTTTAGCAGAGCAGGTCTGCCTTAACTGCCTCTGGTTTTATCTCTGGGATTGTTGTTTTAAGATTTCTGGCTTGTAGCTCGAATGTCTTTAATGCAAAGTATCTTGTCTCTGCCCAGAGTCTGTGCCGGGGAGCAGGGGACCTGCTTAGGGTCCTGCTGCCCTCTTTGCTGGAGGTGATCAGAGATTGGGCAAGTGATCCTGCCCTGCTGCCTGCACCCCTCTCCCCTAGAAACCTCCAGACTCTTCCACAAGCAGGACACTCCCCAAGGGGGCTCTCAGCCCCATGATCCTCCCACCCCAGGCAGCCTCTGAGCCCCTTCTCCCCCCATTTCCTCACCTCCCTCCCTGCCTCTGGCAGCAGGTGCCAGGCTGTGGGAACAGGGGGACATTGTTCAGGGTTGCTGTGGTCAGGTGCTGGGCTTCCCCCCCACCATCCTCCTCCCTGCTGGGGTCCTGTCACCGGGTGTGTCTGGGCTTTTTGCTGACATTGCCATCCTCTGCATTGCTCTGCCCAGCTTTCTCCTGCCTTTCTGATCCTCTGGAGCCTTTGAGGTCCAGCTTTGATCTCTCTGCCCAAGTGGCCAGCTGGCTCAGCAGCAAAATGTCCCAGGTCCACTTCTTGTAATTTTTATTATTATCTTAAAATATTTTCCACTTAGTGGGGAAAAAAAAATAAATCCTTGTCCCCATTAGCAGAATTAACAAAACTTGTGGAGCACAAAACAGATCTCTAAAGGAATTAAAAGTCAGCAGTAAAAGATTTGCAGCCATAACACCTAATTAAGTTACATCTCTCTTAAAACAAAATATACCTTTGTTTTTTCAAGGTGAGGAGAAATAAACCAGATGTGCAAACTTGCCACCTCTCACACGTGCTCTCCCTTGGGGATTGGAGATGCCCGCGCTGGGCTCACTGGTCACCATTCGCCTCCTCCCATGTCTGTGCGGCATTGTCTGGTGCTTTCCCCCCTCTATCCCTCCCTCCTGCCATTCCATCCCTCCCTCCTGCTGCTCCATCAATCCCTCCTGTGTGTCAGCTCCTCACTGCCAGCAGCCAAGATGCTGCCCGTACATGGGGTGCTGCTGCCTGTCCCATGGGCTGCTGTCAGACCACCAGCAGCAGGCAGCAGTTCAGTGGACACATGCCTGTGGCAGTCATCACCCCCCTATCCATGGAGGGTGTTGTGGGGAGAAAGGGCTGAGAGGTCGCCAGGACACAAACAAGGTGGGATCTCCCTTTTGGAGTCCCCTTCATGGAGCAGGAAAACACAGAGCAGCATGTCCGGGATGGACCTGTACTGTAACTCCAGGATGCAGCAGTGTCTGGGATGGGGCTGTAGCACATCCTGGGAATGCAGTGGATGGGGAGGCACCTTTAACACCTCAGCCAAGCACTTCAGTGCACTCAGCAACCACTCCAGATAGGTGGACCCTGTGCTCCCTCTGCAGTCACTACTGTGGTCCCAGGTGGGTGGACACAGTGGGGCTGGGGCAGCTCTGCCAGCCCAAGCAACACGGGGGGGGGGGGGGGGGGGGGGGGTGGGGCAACAAACCACGGCTCCCCTCCCCGGCTACAAGTTTTTTTT
>JANIJG010010912.1:4419-15325 GCA_024611175.1 Megaceryle torquata | reverse complement strand
AAGAAAGAAAGAAAGAAAGAAAGAAAGAAAGAAAGAAAGAAAGAAAGAAAGAAAGAAAGAAAGAAAGAAAGAAAGCACAAAATATTGTTCACCTTCTGAGGGTCACTGCCAATAGCCAGACAACCCTAGAAACAGCTTGACAGTTTTTCTGAAAAGGTTCTGGGAATGTACAATAATATTCAATATTAAAAGTGTATTTATAACACGTTTTGTAACATATGGTGTGCTAGAAAAATCGTTTGGGTATCCCCATCTACAGCAGAAAAATAGTATTTTTACTATGAAATATCAAGATATGGCTACTGAGGCTGTCAGATTTCTCTGTGTTGTTATTTCAAACAAGAAGGTCAAAATGTAGCCTGGGAGATGGCTTGCAGTTTCTTAAGTGTCTATCCTTCTGTTCATATGGTCCAAAGGCAACCCCTTTCCCAGTATGAGGTTGTTAATGACTTTTTCTGCAGATAAATACAAACATTTTCCTATATTACATACAATGAAATGCCAGGAAAAGATTTAGATTCTTATGAATAGGATGAAAAAATGTTTGAATCCTATACTGGAATACAAAGTACAAAATTATAAGGTGTGATTCTGTGTTTTTATAATTATAATGGTCAGATGGATAATCCAGCATACCTGGAGCATCTTTAGCACCATCCATCAAGAAAAATTTATTTAATCTGGTTTCCTAATTACCCAGAGTGATTCCTTACAAAGCTTGCTATAACCTGTTCTTTGGCCAATCAAAATGCTTGGGTTTGGTTTGGTGTCATTTGGTTGTTTTGTTTGTTTGTTTGAATTTTTATTATTATTATTGTTATTGTTATTTATACTCTTGGAGTATATAAACTTTTATATTTATCAGCTGTAACTTTATCTGTTATGCTAGGTTTGTCTCTTTCCTCTGTAATATGAATATGAATTCTGCATTTGCATTTATCTTAAAGTCTTTTCTTCCAATTTTAGTTTCACCTGTGACTGTGTATCAGGTTGGGGGTTTTTTTATGAATTCTGATTCTAAATCTTTATTCTCCAGTTCTTGGTCCTGAGAATTACCTCCATCGGTATTCTTGTCCTTTAACCTCCATTTAAATTTCCCACCTATCTTGTTCAAGGCAGGCCAGCTTTCTCCTTGATTGTACTTGGATGTCTATTGACCTGTTCCCTGCAAAGTCTTTTTTCAGATTCAAATTCTTCTTGTTCCTCCTGTCTAGCTTAGACTGAAAGTGATCACCAACAGCTTCCTCTGCTATTCCCTGATCTGTACTTTGCTTCTCAATAAACACTTAGTCATGAACTATTTGAATACCTTTTTCTCAGTGTCAGCTATGAATCCATCCTTAACTCCAGTGACACTTCCTTGTCAGCAATATCAATTAGAGAACCATCTTTAATTTGTTCTTCTTTATCTGTCACAAAGTTGCGAGGCTCATGCAGTTCAGACAAGGGCTTAAGAAATGCTTGGTATTATAAATTGAAGTGAATAAATATGCTAAATACATCCAGAGATTCCCTGGCAAAGAAACCTCCAGCAACTGCTCTCATACATGAAATGTTATAATGCTGCTTCACTGGGATGATTTCTATGATTATTTTTCTTTGGCAAGTACTACACTAATGTGAGAAACAAAGTCAGAATGGTACATATATGCACAAAAGTTCCATCTTGCAAACATAGTACAAATGTATCTATATATATATTCTTTGGTTAAGATGTAAGTGACATGGTAAGACTTCAGGACATGGTTTAGTGGTCATGATAATGTTGGGTAGATGGTTGGACTTGATTATCTCAGAGGTCTTTTCCAACCTTAATGATACTGTGATTCTATAACTGCCTCACAGCTGTCCAACAGGAAACACAAAAGATCCACAAAACCTTTGTATTCAGATTTGAAACTTATTCATGGAGCACTTTAAATAATGAGATGCTTTTTCTTGTCAGTTTTAGTTAGGCTAAACATTCTGTTTGTCTTCATATTTCCATGATTTTGTGAAGTATAGATGTTGTCAACATCTAGAGAGGAACTAATCATCATTGCTTCTTTTATGTCTTAATGATGATTACCTTTTGCTATTAATTTGCTATAATTTTAACTTAAATATAAGTTTCTGAATAATTCAGATGTTACATAAACCAGATAGTGTGCAATTCCTTCCTCTTCCTGGGAAGGAATATGTGTGTTATTGTTTCATGCAAGTCTCTTTGATGAAACTTTTACATAGAAAGTATTAATAAAAGTATTATATATCTAATTTATCTGTTAATAAATTCTCCAGAACACAGGAAAAACACAAAAAATATTTAACACATTTTTATTATTGAGGTTACATTTTAAAAGTCTTAAAAGTCTATAGGTTTGAAATTTTATTCCTTTCTCCTATCTACCTTTGTATTATAGAATTACAATCTATCAGTTACATTCATTGTTTAAGTTTGAAAGCATAGAAATGGTGACAAAATATTTTAAATGAACACAAGTGGAGAGAACAGTAAGAAGTACTTCAAACCCAAAGATCTCAGCTTCAATGACAAGATATAACATAAACCAGCAATTTTACTAAATGAATGATTATATTTCAATTACAATATTTTGACCTCTTTCATTTGAAAGAATTGACAATTAAAAAATCAATTTGTACAGTAATGAAGGTATTGATATTTGTTCTAAAAGAACCACAGGACTAGGTAATAAATGGCTGGTCCTTTGCCCTCTGACATATATATTAAAAAATGTTTTGCTACAGCTTTTTTATCCATCCCAAGAAAGATTTCTCTTTTTAAGTAATTTTTAATTTTGGGATGAATAAACATGCGTCAAAGATGGAAAAAAAAAAGTTTTAAATTATGACTCAATAATTAGACTCAATAATTTTGATGTCTGAAAATAGAATCGGATCTTTTGCTTCATTTGTATCACATAATAGGGTTAGCAGACAATGATGAACATCACAGTCAGAAGGCCAGTAGGTGGGAAAGAACGAAGCCAGGGTAGATACCTATCTATAGACACAGACACAGGTGTAAGTATTTAGACATGAACACAGAAGGGAATATGACTCAGAAAATATGAAAGTAGATCGAATAGTGAAGGTCTGTGCAGAATACTAATTTAGGTTCTGAAAGCCAGCTCTGTGTTTTCTTAACATTTATACTGAAGCAGCTGCAGTACATCAGATCTGGATACAGCTCATCTGCAATTAGCTCTGTGACACTGTAAAGACCCACCTATGTATTCAAGTTTAAAGCATCAGAAAAAAGTACTTGCAAAATCAAGTGTTGGGTTCTGCAGTGACTGACTGGATCTCGGAGGCTGTTGGCTGTTCTGGACTCTGACAAGCATTTCTAAGGGTTTGACTGGAAATACTTGTCAGGTGAAATTGATGGACTGCTTCATGGAAATACTGATGTATACAAATCAGAATTTTTCTTTCTTTCTTTATTTTGGTTACAAATTTCAGAAAACCAGAAAAACTGCTATGATAAACAGAAACAATTTTGTCAAGTGTCTTGGATGCATTTGGGACTGAATATTTCACATCTCTCTCTCTCTGTTTACCTTTGGTGAAGAAGACAAACAGCTGTACCAGGAAACTGGCTAAAGGTTATCAGACTTTCCATCATTAAATCAGCTAAACAGAGAACAGAGTTTGTAATAATTTTATGGCTGATAGTTCATATCGCACATGAGGTGAATTAATAATATGGATATGAAGAAAAACAATTTATTAATGTTAATAACTCTTCCAATAAAATTTCCAGGAGGACCTATAGTGATAAATTGAATAATTATGAGTATAATTATGACTAACTAGAACCATAATTTCATGCTAATGCAATAATAATGACACAAAAGTGTAGATCATGAATTTTAACTGCTCAGTTATTCCAAATTTCCACAAGGAGACAAAAAAAAAAAAAAAAAAAAAAAAGCCCCCAAAAGCTCCTCAGCCTTAAAATCTGATCAATTTATGCTTTACTGCTGAAGCAAAACTATTCATTGCTTAAATAGACATCACTTTGATTATTTTTAATGAAGTACCAAAAAAGCCCATCTTATTTTAATTAGCAATCTAGTAGTATCTTGAAAGCAGGAAATGGATAGTCTGTGGAGCACATCATGAATCATCTTTTAATCCTCTGGTAGCCTCTGAGGAGAAAAGGAATACACAGAATTATGGTTAAGTTTCATTTTAAAGGAAGAATTGTCATACTTGAGTTTTACTTTAATTGAGGAGGTGTATACAGAGGATAATCACCCCAGAAGATCTGTGCAAGTGTTCAGTCATGATAACAATTGTGAGCTGCACCCTACAAGCAAATGTAGCTGAAGGTCAGATTAATTTTTTAACAAATCATTTTGGACTGAGGGATAGTGAAATCAGGAAAGATGAGAGCAGTTGGTGAAAGGTTCCTCTGAAAACAACCAGTTTAATTCCTGAGAATTTATTATAAAAACTAATAAATCTCTCTGGCTTAGAACAATGTAATATGAACTCCAAGGCAATTGCTGTAGTTTAGGTTTAGCACAGAAGACACCTGATTTAATGTGTTCCACTTACAGTGTAAACTGCTGTTTGGCCACTAAAACTGCTGGGAATAAAAAGTAGTGGAGCAAAACTAATATATATTAACAGCACAGGTGTCCTGAATTCTGTATTTTATTTTGGTAGGAGGAAAATGTTTTCTATACTTATTCTTCACAATATGGAGAAAAAGCTTTGGCTCATAACATGATGTAAAAAACATACAGGGACTGCAGCTACTTGCTTTCTCTGTCTATACATTCAAGCATGTGAAAGCAAACAGATTTATAGGAAAAATACACCTATTATTTAATTGCATTTCTTTGATAACTGGCTGATTCACCCAAATGGCCAAAGGATAAAGGCTCCATTTTTTCCAACCACTAATCTCTGAGGCTTACTTGCAAAAGCAACAGTTTTATATATAAATTTTTATCAGGGAACATCTTCACATCAGTCTTTCAGCCCATTTCCTATTTAGAAGCTTCTCTTTTCCCTTCCCTTCCATTTCCTTCCCTTCCCATCAGGCCACTATCTACCCTAGCTCTCTCTCCCTTCTTCATTCCTTTCTGTCTGTCTGTCTAATATAATATGCAAGTTTATGATTAAAGAACAGTGAGATTTTTAAGTTAAATAATATTGTATTCAGATTCATGATAAAAATTTAAAAGGACAAGGATAAGAAGAACTATAACAGGAAATAGGAGGGGAGGTAGAACAGGAAAAAGAATGAGAAGAGGAAATGGGACAGGTAGAAAAGGGGCATTTTTTTTTTATCGCTGTCCCTTTGACAAGGAAATGGTAGCATCAGGATTTTCTGAAGAATCAATAGGGGAATGATCAGTGAAACACAAAAACAGAAATGGGAAAAGATATATGAAATTAATGAATTGTACTGTGCTTCAAGAGAGACAAAGTATAGAAAGTATCTGAGAAATAAAGTGAGATCTAAAACAAGCCTCAGGATCACACTGGGATAAATGAAGAGGTTGGAAACCAGCCTGAGGCATGAACAAGAGATTGCTCCAAATTCTGCCAGAGTTAACTCTCATCTGAATGGCTAAAACAGTATATAGTGACCTCCCTTCCTGGCATTTTCCTTTATGGTTCTCCTGAAAGTAGGAACCCACCACTGATCCTATGTCTCACTCATCAGTTTTCCACAGCCAACAATACTAAGCTTTAATTTGTAAGACACAATTTCAGCATGGTTTCAACTACAGTGGAGCCAGGTAACATTTCCTCTTAAATAGAGAGATGTAAAAATGAATCTGATCAAAGGTTAATGATTAATATAATTCCCAGGAATTCTAAACTTTTAAAACATATTTCGAATAGACTACTTAAATAAAAAGAATAAATTTCTAGTTCAAAGGCTTTTGTAGTAAGATTAATAACTTTAACAGCTAGAAATGAATACAAACTAGATAGTACATCTCTTATGCATTTTTTCTTTTTTAATCTAGTTATTGCGACTAAGTCAAAGAGAATGAAAAATCTTTGAGATTTGGCTTAACTTAATGATATCTTTAGAAAAGAGAAAAAGCATAAAAATCATCCCATGGGGTGTTTGATACATTAATGTTGAAGATTTTTTTAGGGGCTGTCATGGTTTAGGGTCATCGCAGCCCCTTAGACCTAAATCAGATGCTCTCTGTTAACCCCCCTCCCTCTCCAGAGTGGAAGAGAAAGGCAATAGGGGACAGAAACTTGATTAGAAAAGGAAACTAGAACAGCTTTAATGAAAATGAAAATAATAATAATATAAAAGGAATATATTCAAGTATATATATATATCTCCAGTATATATATTGGAGACCTTATCATGGCCTTCCAGTATTTTAAGGGGGCTACAAGAAATCTTGGGAGGGGCTTTTTAGGTTGTGGGGCAGTGATAGGACCGGAGGGAATGGATTAAAACTCGAGAGAGGTCGATTCAGGTTGGACACCAGGAAGAATTTCTTCACCATGAGGGTGGTAAGACCCTGGAATGGGTTGCCCAGAGAGGTGGTGGAGGCCCCACCCTTGGAGGTTTTAAGACCAGGCTGGATGGGGCTCTGAGCAACCTGCTCTAGTGGGAGGTGTCCCTGCCATTGGCAGTGGGGTTGGAACAAGATGATCTTTAAGGTCCCTTCCAACCCTGATGAATTTATGACTCTATGATTCTATATACAAAGCCAGTATTGAATCCAACTCCCCTCCGAATGCAGTTATGTCACTGTCACCGCTGATGCTGTGGAGCAGGCACCAGGAGAGTCCCAGACTTGTCCCAGTGGGAGACGGGAGCTGTGTTCAGGAGCTGGATTCTGGTACAGGATTCAGTAATACAGACAGATCAGGTTCAAAGGCAGAATGGACAGATTCTTTCTGTGATGTTGGCCATTGAAGAAGCAAGGAAGAAGTCAGAATAGCCGAGCAGCGCAGAACAGGAGACTGACCCTGCTCATCCCTCAGCTTTATACGGAATATGGCATATATGGGATGGAATACCTTGTTGGTCGGTTTGGGGTCACCTGTCCTGTCAATTCCTCCCCACAGGTGTGGCCTTTTACTTTCTGCACCCCCCAAAGTGATCCACAAGATCCAGCAGTGGCCTTGGTCTGCAGTTAGTTAGAAGAACTGAGGTGAAAGTAAAATCACTGAACAGAATTAATGCAGTTCTCAGTCAAACCAGGACATTGGCTCACATGTTTCAGACAAAATTTTTAATATTATTATCACTATGCTACAGTTTACAATTTCAAACATAAGTTGTATTTTTTCAGGTCTGTCTTTCTCTGTTGAATCTGTGAAGCTGTCTTTCTGCTCCATTGTTGTTCTCCATGGAATGCAGGGGTTCAGACATCTGTCTTAGCAGGTGAATCACTGCACTTCCCCCCATGCTCCTATATCACTGACCTTGGTGTTCATATAGTTGTCTCTCTCATGTCCTGCTCCTCTTCTAAACAAAAGATCTCACTCAACAGGTTATTCCCCTCTAAATGTATTTTTGCAGAGGTGTTTCCACTCTGGTTCTGCTCTGCTCAACTCCCATTCCTCTCTTTTCCAAAGAGAGCCTTTTGCTGGCTCTCTTTGCCAGCTCAGCTTGGCTTGGGTCCTGTTCTGGTTTCTTCCTCGTAGCATCCATGGAGGACTCTGTCTGTTCTGACTCTGTCTGTTCTGCCTTCAATCTGTGTGTTCTGCCTTCAATCTGTCTGTCTTCAGTCTGTGTGTTCCTGAATCCAGCACCAGAATCCAGCTCCTGAAAACAGCTCCCATCTGCTATTTGGCCCAGTCTGGGACTCTCCTGGTGCCTGCTCCACAGCATCAGTGGTGATGGTGACATAATTACCATCACGGGGGTTGAGTTCAATACTGGTTTTGTATATATTTGTATCTATTCCATTTTATTATTATCGTTATTTTCATTGCCATTCAAGCTGTTCTGGTTTCCTTTTCTAATCACTCAGACTCTCTCCCTTTTTCCCTTTCTCTTCCCTTCTGGGGAGGGAGGTTAACCGAGAGTGTCTAAGGGGCCTCCCTGATCCTAAACCATGTCAGAAACACAGTTACCTACTCAAAACCCACCTCCTCTCCTTTCTTATTTTTAAATATGTTGTTATATGGCATGAAATATCTCTTTATTCAGTTGAGGTCAGCTGTGCTGCCTGTGTCTCCTCCCAACTTCTTGCGCACCTCCAGCCTACTTGTTAGTGGAGGCAGAGAGAGAAACAGAGAAAAACTTGATGCTGTACAACCACTGCTCAGCAATATGTAAAACACTGCTGCAATATCAACACTCTTTGGTCACAAATTCATAACATAGCAACATATGGATCGCTATGAAGAAAGTTAACTCCAACCCAAACAGATGGAGGACAACCCCCTTTCTCAGAATATCTGAAAATTGTGGCACTGAGCACCAGTTCTGGGGGAAAAAATAATATATATATTCTTCAAGTATTCCTTAATTTCTCTCAGTGTGGGCATAAAAAGAAAAAAAAGAAAGAAAAAAAGGTTGTTGTCTTCATATGGTCTTTCACTGAGTTAATTTTCTTTTCACAAAGCAAAAGCAGTAAGTTTTACAAATTGTAGTCTTGGGGTTTGCTTCTTCAGTGCAAGAAAAAAAAGCACACAGCAGACTAATAGCAAAATGTAGACTTCCCTACTTAAAATCTCCTCTATACCAAAGTAAGGGTATAACCTGTACGTTAACAATTAGGAAAAACACGAATGCAATCATGATGAAGAATTGTTCACCAATAAAAGGTTCTGTCACTTTTGTTTTGGTCTGACATATTCAAATGAGAGAAGTTTAAAGTATTTGCATGAAAGACATCTAATCTTTACTCTCAAGGTTAAATCACTATTTTCTTACTGGGTTGTGTATAAAGCACCTAATATAGACATCTGAAACATTCATATATAATAAAGCTCAACAACAAAACAAATCGTGTAAAGATAGTGAGCCAAGTCTTGTTTTGCTCATACTTCCTTTCTCCAAATCTTCCTGTAGCTTATTTACTGCTTGCAGATCAAGGTTGTTCTTGAGCATCAGGACAGATAGCAAAGTGCGATTTAGTGGACCAATGGTCATAGATCATTTTGAGTACTTGACCTTCAGCTGACACTCCAGAGTATTCATCACCTGTAGTTCTTTTGCTCTCTCTTCAGCCCTTTGATATCTCTCTGTCCCAGTGTGGATGTTTTGGATGTCCAGGATGTGTCTAATGGTACTACATGCCTGTGTGGAGATTTATGAGTATTAACCATCATGTTATTGCTAATGTGAAGGTCTATGCTGGGCCTCAAAAGGCTCGTACAGTTCTACTGTGTGTGAAGTTCATGCATAGAAATCCTATGCCACAGTTTATTCTAATGAAGCAGAATCAGTAACTGGAATCAGTCATGGACAGTGATATGTTAATCTTATGAAAAAAAAAACAAAACCCAACCTATTACACCAGAGATATATAACATTTCTTGGAAAGAAGGTGATATAGGTTGTCAGGGAAACAGTTCAGGTCTGTATGCTAGGGCTTCTCCATGTAAGACAAACACATGTACCCATTGTATGCAAGTCCTGACAGAAGATTTTTTAAAAGCACAGTATAAATGCCATTATTTAATGTGTGCATGGATACTGAATTCCATGTTGAAAATTTAAATAGAAATGTGTTTTTTTATAACATTACTTTTCTATTAATAACCATATATTAAAATAACCATATTTAAATACATAATTATCTTTTAAATGTTTCCATTATCAAACCTATAATGTTTGAATAGCAATATTCTAAATAAATTTTTATAAACAAACACAAACTATGAAACTTGAAAGAAAAATTGGTCTTTTAACACTATCTTTTGTGACCAATTTTTTTTCTGATTGCTAATCAGATTTTCTAATCATCTAAGCTCTGATTTCAAAAAGTACTTAAAGAATAATACATGTTCATTAAAAATCAGGTCTGTCTTCTAGAGATACTATAATGTATTAGGAGTCCATTGTGAGCCAGGAGTATTTAATTCTATGTAGTTCTAGTGTAGTTCTCAAAAGAGATACACAAGGGCATGTGTTAAACAGACACAATCAATCAAAGTTTACAAGTAATATACAAGGGGTTGAACGTACTGTTTATAACAATATATGCAATTACTGCTGGGGTGTGTGGTACATGTGCTTGGAAGATTTGATGTCTTAGAGCCATACTTGAACCTTTTTTTTCTTAAGAGACTGTGCAAATATAATGGCCATCCCTTAATTGCTGTTGTCAAGTACTGACATCAGATTTGTTGTTTGTGTATTTTGAGTTGTTCATTAACAAATGGAAAAATGCTTTGGCATTCCAGTTTTAACAAGAAAGATTGATAAGAGTGTAGCAAATGATTTCATAAGCAAGTGTCTTGGCCTTCCATTACATTTCTGGAATACAGAGGCAACTGGTCTTCTGAAAAGTGCAAGATATTTCCAAAGCTGGGTAGCTAACAAAATTAATGGTTAAATACACTGAAATGTACAGATTGCTTTGTAACCCTATTGCTAAACTTAAGCATGTTGAAGCCTCTCCTTTCTGAAGACAGTTTAAATATGTCCACTGAACTTTGCCTAGAAGTTGACAAAAAGCATGCATATGATCACTTACTGCAGGATGCTTTTTATAGTTTTTCCCTTCTGCTCTTATCTGAGAGGCATTTGAAAGGAAAAACACTGCAGATGAACAGATTTCCACATAGGTGAAATAATTCAGAATAGAATTTCTCATGCCATTATTAAAATAGGGTTTATACACTTTGGCAATACTCTGCCCTCCTTTTTGAAAGATGTCTTTACAAAATTTTTCCACTGGGGGGTTGGATTTTATATTGATTTTTTACATATTTGTATATATTTTTAAAA